>CABHPQ010151743.1:0-16635 GCA_902168405.1 Peromyscus aztecus
ATGGCTCAGAGATCAACAGCACTTGCCTCTGAAGTTTGTCACTGGTCTAGAGGCGGTGGGACCTGGAAGAATGGAGCAGAAAAGTGAGGCAAGCTGAAACCTCCTGCAATAGCCAACTTTATTCAGAGCTCAGACAACTTATACTCTGAGAGTTAAAAGAGGTCACATGAGTGAAGTTCTCATGAGTTCAAGCTGCATACAATCACAAGGACAAGCCACACGTGGCAAAAACATGTGTTTCCTTAGTGAAATATAAAGGATAGTTTAAACATCTAATAGAAAAACCAACCACAGGCAATAATGAGTAATCTGAAGTAAACTCACTCCTATCTGTTAGACCTGGGAGGAGCACAAAACGCATCTCAAGAACAATTCCGAGTTTGAAGAAACTGAGGTCACAAGACTTTTGTCTTGTTGTCTTGGGGTGTTCTCACAAGCACTCAGAATTCTCCTCACATGACTCCACCCCTGGACTGTGTTCCAACTCAAGTTCTAGTCCCAGCACCCACACTGGGAAGCTCCCAGCTGCCTGTAACTCCAGCTCCAGGAGATCCAACACCCTCTTCTGGCCTCCATGAGCACCTGCACCCAGGTACTATACACACAGACACACATAAATAAGAATGAAAAATCTACATTTAAACTGTTCTTTTCCTCTTTGAATGACATGGAGCCACATCAAGTTCCCCACCCACCCTTCTTCGGGCATCTGACCATGCTGCTGCCTTTGTCTGGAATGCTGCTCTCCCCACTCTTCACTGAGATTGGCATTTTTCTTTATCCAAGTTCTCTATCCAAAGCCTTGATGAATTTATCCACAGCTTCTAAACTTCACAATTATCGTATGCTACATTTACTTTCTATGTCAGTCTATGACCCAGAATTTAAGAGGCACTCAACATGTCCCCCCTCATCTCAGTATCACTCGGGACAATGCCTGTTCCTAAAATATGCTGGATTAATGAATGCGGGAGTGGTGAACCTAGGGAGACCTTTCTAAGGCATGCCTTATTCTTTTCCCCAGTACGTAAACTCAGTGCACGTATGTAAAAATCTGTGTTCAAATTAACATTCAGTCCCTAGCTGCAGGAATCAGTGACCACATATTAATTTCCACAAAATAAAAATGCAAGTTTGCTCACTCCTCCTGCCCTCCTCCCCTGCTTCCTCCTCTTTCTCCTTGGAGCATCATGAAAATCCTAAACCTTGTGCAGAGAAACGATTTCTTCTTGAGTGCATGATTGTTGCGTTTACATACACACTTCTTTCCATAGATAAGCCCTTTCATAGACAATCCCATAATAACAGGTTCTGTCTAATGCCCAGTATTTGGATCATGACTCTAACAATAGGACTAGATAAGAGTAGGAGAGGGTTGGGCAAATCAATCTTCAGTGTGAGCCCCACAAAGGAGGGTGTTTCCTTATTGATTGGACAGAGAGCCAAGAATTATCCTAAGGCCTGTCAGATCTGCAATTAGAAAATTTATCTAGAAATCAACCATTCAGTCTTTTAAATGTCAAGTGGCATTGTACTTCAGCAAGCCACCTCATGAAAAGTTTCTGTATCCCTGAGAGCCTTTGGTTATCCTATCTCATCTCCCCAGGTCCTGACTAGACACTCCAGGAACATTTACTTGAAGGATAAATGCTTAATTAAACAGTTGGTTTTTAAACAAATTGCACAATATTTAAGTTAAACAATGATATATGGGAGGATCTTGAATATCTTTATAGTAAATAAATATGAGTTTGAGGTGATAGAAACGTCAGTTATCCCATTAGTTATTACACTCCTATACATAAGCCAAAGCTTCACATTTTGCCTTGCAAATACTATCTGTCAATCAAGAAAACTCAATTTTTAAAAATACATGAAATGAGGGGGATTTATTGAGGAAAAGAAGAAGGCATTCAGTGAGGAAGGAGAATGGCCAGAGAGTTTGGTGGGGTATGAAAATGGTCAAAGTACTTTATGTATGTGTAAGTGTATATGTAATTGTGAAAGAACAATCTTTTAAAAGAAAATGAATCAGTGAGGTTTTTTCCTACCAACCCTCACTCTCAGACCCCTGCCTAGGGACCCACTGCTGTCCGTAATGTCCTTCCTAGACACCCTGCGGCATCTATAAATGCACACGGCACTCTACACTAATACATTTTTTTATTTCAATGTAATACTCTATATTTCAGCTTGCTCTTGGCACATCATACTATGTCTTGCAAATTACCCTGTGACAGGGCATCATATCTGTAATTCTTCCAAAAATGACATAAAATTTTCCCTTATTTTCTCATTCTCCACCACTGATCACGGAGTGACACCTCAAAGAAGGGAAGCAGGATCGTAAAGCACACATAACTAAAACTTACCACATGCTACCAATTTCCCCTCCATAGAACCAATGACTTAATATCCACCAGAAATCCAAGTAAATGGCTTTTACCCACACCTACTAACAGCAATTTCTGTAAATAATCATTCTGTTTAATAAAAAGCATTTAATGAAAAACATTCCAATGAGTTTCCAGGATGAAAATACATGTGAAGGTTGATCTTATTCATCAGTCTAGTGGGGTCACAGAGAGCCCAGTGTGTTTCTAAAAGAGATTAGGATATGAATTGTTAGATGGTGTGATGGTTAATTTTGGGTGTCAGTTTAGCTACATCTGGAATCAACTGAAACCCAAGCAGCTGTGCACATCTGTGAAGGATAGTCTTGACTGGGTCATTCCAGCTGGGAAGACCCACCCTAAATCTGGACCACGTCTTCTGGTGACTGACCACATAAAAGGACATGGAGAAGGGAGGCTTTTGCTTTTTGTCTGCTTACCCTCATTCTCATTAGCAAGTTCATCTATCCGGCTGCTGAGTCATTCCTTCACTGATATTGAAATCTACTTCTTCAACATTCCAGCATAAACTGAAGACAGCAGCTCTCTAGGAATTCCCTGGGGCTCCAACACCAGATTAGGACTGCTGAACCATCTAGGTCTGGGAGTTGAACAACTACCAGATTCTTGGCATTTACATGGGGAGACAGCCATTTTTGGACTAGCCAAACCCCAGCCTGTAAGCCACTGTAATAAAGCCCCTTTTAAAAAATTGTGTGTGTGTGTGTGTGTGTGTGTGTGTGTGTGTGTGTGTGTGTGTGAGATCTATTCTATTCCTTCAAAGACCCCTGGAGTAAAGCAGATTGTCCTATCCCTCTCCCTGAACTGTATAATCTTACCTTCTGTTGGGCAAACACCAGTGCTTAGACTGTTTGTGGTCCTGGTTCAGGCCTTCAACTCAAATTGGCACCGCCAGCTTTCCTGAGTGTCCAGCTTGCATACAGCAGACTATTGATTCTCAGCCTCAAAACATGTAAACTGATTCCTTATAAGAAATCATATGTATATACACATTTTATCACTATATATAACATATATATGATATATATATATATATGAGAAAGAGACAGAGACAGGCAGAGAGACAGAGAGAAACAGAACCAATGGGAGGTGTGTGTGTGTGTGTGTGTGTGTGTGTGTGTGTGTGTGTGTGTGTGTATTCAATTGGTTCTGTTTCTCTGGAGAACCCTAGCTAATACAATATACAATTGATGTTAGAATATATGTTTATTGAACTTCAATGTTTCACTTTTGTGTGAATTGTCTTTTCTGTTCCTTTCTCCATTTTTATTGGGTTATTAATATTCTTAAATATCTCAAATATTTCTCTCTGAAAATCCTAGGTATTGCTCCTTTGCCTGAAACACATAGGAAGAAATATTTTTCCTGAGTTGTCACTTATACTTAACTCTGTTGGACTGCTTTCCACATATTGTTTATCTTAATGGAATCAAATTTACCATTGGCTCTTCTCCCGAAGAAACAGCGTGTCAGGTGCTGTTTGAAATCCATTAGATTCTCTATTGGAACCACACCAAATTTATACATGAACTCAGAGATGGGATATATATTTAAAATAGTGAGCTTTCCACGCAGGCAAATGGCATATATTTTATTTTCTTGCTATGTTTTTATGTCCTCAAAAATTTTTAATCACAAAATATTTATGTGACTTTGTGAAATGCACAAAAAAGAAATGCATTATATCAATATAGCCACGTGTGGGTTGAACACATTTGTTTTCTTGAGGAGACTATGATTCTCATTTGCATCGGAAATAGACAAGATCTTCACATACAGAAAAACAAGTTACTCACCAGATTCACATTGCCCAAATGACCTGTGGCTGCACTCTTCTCTACTCTTTCACAAAGTCCGCAAGGCAACTAAAGCAAAGCCCCACCCTCCGGTTCCTGTCATGTAAGGCCCATACAGGGGGAGATAGACACCTGGGACAAACATCACTTCAAATACAAGGCAGCGGGGAGAACCTTCTGCTTGCTTGCAGGGTTACTACATGTAGATTATGTCTTTAGAAATTCAAAGTGATAAAAAAAATACTGCTATAGAAAATTTCTGGGTGAATTTTATGCATATAAACTTTTCTTTTAGTAAAGGAATTATTTTAGTCAATCGAAGTCTCAAAAATTGAGCCAGTGGCTTTGGACTAAATAATGTTTCTGTATGTGCTACTTTAAGTGGAATATTGGAATGCCAACTATCCTATAGAACACCAGACCACATAAAAGTGAAAAAAATGTACTTTCAATGAAAATCTCCAGCAGATTCTGTTTTGGAAAAAGTATATAAATAGTCAAACACCAAAACATAAATATGAATGAAAATAAAATATAATTATGAACAAGCAAAGCTGGACTGTAAAATATGCATTGGCATTAAATTTAAGGTGTTTGCTTAATTAAAAAACAAAAAGAAAGCAAAAATAGGAAAGTTGTAAAGAATTCTTCTTCACCACTTCATAACAATTACAAAATTAACAGTGCCTTAATCCCTGTAATAACAGTAAGAAAAGTAGTAATTATTCTTCTGGTCCTGTAATTACATCCATCATCATGGATACAATTGCTGCAAATTGGGAAAGCTGACCCTGATGCCCAGGATGATATGATGGCATTTAATAGATAACAATGATGGTTGGTAATGGCCTTTCAAGATCTCTAGCCCACCAGTTCGCTATTTTCTTGGGTGTTGAATATTTCTGTTGCTACATACATGGTGCTAAACTTTCTCTCCCTTTCTTTCTCTCCTCCAGGTCACTTTATCATCCTCAAATTGATGAGGTTTCCTCCCTTTCTCTATGATAAACATCCAAACTCTCCTCCACTCATGAGTGCTGCTGGAACTCAGCTTCAGAGTTTATTGTCTCTTCTCACATACTGACTCCATTTCCATGCTCACCACTCCTCTTCCCCATGCTTCCCTCTTTCTGCTCTCCTCTGACAGAGATTTGAGCAATCCCTTCTGTGTTTTTATCTCATTTCCATTTTATTTCACAGGTGTCAGCTCTCTTGGTAGTACTCTCTACTAATAACACCTTTCAAGTCCTACTCATGTGTGCTCATCAGCAGACATGACAATTATAAAATCACACTGTGATTTTCTACCCCAGTGATACTTTGAGAACACAGTCATTCTATGACAGTAGTTAAATTCACTATATCAGGAGGAACATGTCTTTAAAACCATGAGATGAGGAGAACACAACTGCCAATCGTATGGAAGACCCCTGCAAAGCTCCTCTGCTCTTCTCAGTAGTCTTTTCTTTTTGGGGCTTTTAGCACTTTGATTTGATAGGTTCAGGAGGAGAGCTCTAGTCTTAAGATTTTGCCATTTTTTTAAATAAATTATCTTTCAAGTACGCAATGGAAACATTTACAAAGACATTATAAAACACTAGATATGTGAGGAGAGTGACAGCAAGAAGTTCACATAGAGGAAGCCCCGGACCATATCTGTCACAGAAGCAATGACTTAACAACAGCACAAATACAAAAAGCCTTTAGTAAGACTTCAGACACCAACCAAGGCATCACACTGACCCAGGCAACCTCAAAGCCAAGAAGAGCTGCCCTGGAACAGATCATAAGAACAGTTACATTTCACATGCAAGTGTCCTTGCTACGTTCTACCCTACCTCAGCATAATCAAAAGCAAACAGCTAACTTACAGCTTTGCCTTGAGAAGATGAAGAGAGGTGTGGCGTGTTCATCCATCATTACATCTTCTCAGAGAGTTGTAGAAGAAACTGGTTCTGACTCACATGACTTCAAACCCTGACAGAACTGCTCTGGGTGTCTGAAGGGCACTGAGAATGAAAAGGAGTTGGGTGCCTATTGTGATACCAGGGAACATGGAAACCTTTCTAAATGGGGAACTACATACACAAAACCATACACATACTACCAGAAAAGATACATACCGAGAAGAGATTTGTGTGGCATCCATAAGCCATAGTTGGCCTTATTGGTGGCAGTTGGGACCTTAATGAAGCTGGTTGCTTCAACAAACTAAGTTTCTAGAAACCAATAAGACAGAAATAAAGATGAATTGCCTGACAAATAATTCAAAATAATCATCATGAAGAGTCTCTGTGAGCTTCAAGAGAACAAAGATAAAGTATGGAAACCTGTGTGAACAAAATGAGAACATCAACAAAGAGATAGACACTGCTTCTGCAAGCAAGCAGAAGTTCTGGGGGTGAAGAATGTAGTTACTGGGCTGTAAAATTCATTAGAGTCCCAACAGCAGACCTGCCCACGCAGAAGAAAGAACCGGCACAGTTGAAGACAGCTCTTCAAAT
The DNA here is from genome assembly GCA_902168405.1 of Peromyscus aztecus. NCBI lineage: Eukaryota > Metazoa > Chordata > Mammalia > Rodentia > Cricetidae > Peromyscus > Peromyscus aztecus. The sequence continues at coordinate 6,715 of CABHPQ010151743.1, forward strand.
TCATAGAGCGAGACTAATAAAAAGAAAACAATAATGAAAAAAGTGAAGATAGGCTAAAGTATTTATGGGAAAGCATCAAGTAAAACAAAATATGACGTAAGAAGAAGAGAGTGAAGAGAAAGCGAAGAGCTTAGAAATCCTGGCTAAGTCAACATGCTCCCCACCCCACACCCAGCTGCAGGGTTATTGACAGTTTGTGGCTTCTGCAGGGAGGGAGAGTCAGTTTTCTTTAAGGGTATAGGCCCTGGTAGGTCAACTGTGCTCTGGTGGATGGCCCCACACCCATGAGTACATGAGCAGCACAAACGGAGCTTTGTGAGGATATGAAGTTGAGAAGGGGTAGGGGACCCAGGTTCAGTTCTCAGCCTCCATGTGGATGCTTTCAACGTCTATCTTGTTGTTTATAACTCCAGTTCCATGGGACCTGATACTTCCTCTGGCCTCTGCTGACACCGGCACACAAGTGGTACACATGCATACACATGGACAAAACACTCAAATACATAGAATAAAATAAATAAATATTTTTTTAAAAAATAGAAAAATCAGGCTGGAGATACAGTTCAGTAGTTAAGAGCACTAGCTGCTCTTTCAGAAGACCAGGGTTCAATTCCCAGCACCCACATGGCAGTTCACAACTGTCTGTAGCTCCACTTCCAGGGGATCCAACAACCTTACACAGATGTAAATGCAGGAAAAACACCAATGCACATAAAATTAAAGAAATGATTTTTTAAAAAAATAAATAGTTTTTTAAGAAAATTTTATTTAAGTATAATGATAATATATCTGAAAATAAAGTGATGAAAAAAGATGTTACATGCAAAAGATAAACTGAGAAGAAAGGTAATATTTATATGAGACTAATAGACTTCAAGTCAAAACTACCACTATAGGACAATGAAAGGGTAAATTTACCAGGAAGATATAAATAGTATATGTGTGCCTAACGTCGAAAGACCCAAGCACACGTTGATGGAACTGACGAAAGAGGCAGCAGCATAGTAACAGCAGGATTCATATCCCACTTCCAATAATGGAAAGATCAACCAAACAAAAGACAAGCAGTGCTTGGAAGATGGCTCAGTCAATAAAGTGCTTCCCATGCAAATCGGGGGCTTACATTAGGATCCCAGCACACACACAGAAGCTCTGCACATGTCCGTGTGTCTGTAACCCAACACAAGGAAAACAGAGACTGACGGATCTTTAGAGCTTACTGGTCAGTCTAGCCAATCTGTGACTGAGAGTTCAGTGAGAAACCATGTCTCAAACGACAGGATGTAGAGTGACTGAGAAAGGCACTCTTGTTTTATCTATATTTTTCTCTCTTTTTACCATGTAGGTCCTTTACATGTATATTTTGGCTTCCAGTTTAGTATTTTGATGGGATTCCTGGGTGTGCAAATGAGGTGATCTCTGGATCTCTGTTTCTTGTGTCTTCTCTTGGGTTCTTTTCCTTCTGTTTGTTTAGTCCAATTGCAATGTGTTAGTTTTTTGTTTATCTTATTTTATTTTAGTATTTTATCTTGCTGTTGTCCCTTAGCAATTGTTGGTTATCTAATGAAATACAGAAAGGGGTGGAGCGTGGATCCAGATGGGAGGGGAGGTAGAGATGAACTGGGAGGAGTAGAGGGAGGGGGAACTGGAATCAGGATATATATGTGAGAAAAAAATCTATTTTCAACTTTTAAAACTCAAAAAAAAAAAAGAAAGAAAAAGGTACTCAACATTACCTCGGTGTTCCACATGTACCTGCATGCAAGTATGCACATATACATATATACTCTACACATGCAAGTATGCACATATACATATATGCTCTACACACGCACAAACACACAGGGGTGGGGGAGAAGTGAGTGATGAAAGAGATGCCTGGAATACTACTACTAGAAGTTGCTAAATCGATGTATAGTTTGAGGGGATGAAAGTTCTAGAGACCTGATGCAAAGCACCATGCACATAATTAACAGCAATATTCACATAAATTAGCACCTCTTTATCGTAGCAGGATTTCTTTTGGGCCACCAACCAGCTCCCAAATCGTTGATATGGAGACTTATTATTAATTATGAATGCTCGGCCTTATCTTATGCTTGTCCCACTAGCTCTTATAATTTGATTTAAACTATTTCTCTCATCTACGTTTGCCACAGAGTTTTTTACCTTTCTTGCATCATGTATGTCCTACTTTTTCTGCTTCTCCCACATCTGCCTGGCTGGCGGCTGCCTGGCTGGCCCCAGGCATCTTCCTCTCTTTTTTCCTCATTCTCTCATTCTCTCTTGAGCCTGGATTCCTCCTCCTACTTATTCCCTCTTCCTGCCAATCCCACTTATCCCTCTCCTGCCTAGCTATTGGCCATTCAGTTTTTTATTAGCCCAGTCAGGTGCCTTAGGCAGGCAAAGCAACACATCTTTACATCATTAAACAAATGCAGCATAAACAAATGTAACACATCTTTACATAGTTAAAGTAATATTCTGCAACACTTTATGAATGAATACATGAGTCCCTCAAATATATTCTAGAGCATGGCGCTCTGGACTATGGAAATTCAGTATCTTATCATTAATTACCGATATTATAAAAGCCTTATGTGGGGGCTGGAGAGATGGCTCAGTGGTTAAGAGCACACACTATTCATGCAGTACACCTAAGTTCAGTTACCAGGACCCATGTTAAAAGGTTCATAACCACCTGTAGCTCCATCTCTAGAAGAAGATGCCCTCTTCCCATATCCAAGAGCTCCTGCACTTTCCATGGTCTCAAACTTGTGCACAGACACACATATTCACATAATTAAAAATAAAATAAATATTTAAAAGCTGTATTTGCTGTTTTAATTATATAAGTCCATTATTATAAATTTAATCATTAAATATTAATTTTTTTCTTTTAACAAGTAAAACAAGAAAAGCACTTGTAGTTAGGCTAGGACAATAGTGCCAGGAATTCAGCCATGAATAGCAACCCATGTCCTTTCTTCCACTCAGTACCACACCTAGCTAGCTGGCTGCTACTACCAAGCAAAAATAGGCCAGTCAGTACCACCTTTATGGTGCACAGTGGCCTGGACTATGGTTCCAACTAATGCCAAAGAGCTCAAGTTTAAACCTCACCATATTTAATTTAATTTAGAATCTGTTTTTTAGGACTCTGCGAAATAGTACTGAAAACAGAAAAGGTAAAGGATCAAGCTTTATCATGGCATGTGATCTTCCCCATAATCTGTAGGTTTTAACACTGAATATTACTTTGAAAAAACAGAGAAGGTGCTAAGACTGTACACTGTGAGACTTCCAGAGCTATCAAGCATCTACCATGAATGCCTGGCATACTAATAAGAGAAAGAAAACAGGCTTTTCTTTTTTATTTTATTTCTTTATGTGTATGTATCTGTCTGCATGTGTGTCCGTGCACTACTTGTGTGTGTGCCCATGAAGACAGAAAAGGACAACAGATCTCCTGGAACTGAAGTTTCAGACAGTTGTGAGCTGTCCTGAGGGTTCTGGGAATCGAAATCATGTCCTCTGGAAGAGTATCCAATGCTCTTAACCACTAAGCCATCTCTCTAGTATCCTGAAAACATGTCTTTCTATTCTTAACCAGCAAGGATCTCTGTGTTATATGAGCCTTCTTACCATAATGAAAAAAGAGTACTCGCCAGCATGTCTTCCTAATGCTTGCTAAATCCAATCACGTTAATAAGTGCAGAGTAATTTTTATAACACAGGTTGCCTTGTGTCACTTTTACACACATTTAAGTCATTGCCATTAGAAATGTTTTGTTTTTCAAAATCACATTTTAAAAAATAAGTCATTTTTTCTGACAACAGGTTCTTTCCCCCAATTCATAGTAACTAAGACTTTCAGGATGGTGTTGCTCCAGGAAGAGAATTTACAGATTTATGTTACCAGAGCTTGGTGGGAAGGGTAGAGAACAGGGCTGGGGTTCTATTTCTCCAGAGTTCTCTTGGCTGACTTCTCCACATGTGTTGGCTCCTTTCCAACACTGGTTTTCCTCATGGTATCCTTTGCAACCTGTATACCCAGCCATTTAGAAAAATGCCTCTGGACAAGAAGCTCAAAATGAATTCTGAGAGTCACTGGGATTAGACTGCCTTGGGATATATTTTTATTTCTTTATCAAGCTCTCTCTCCAAAGGATAAAACAGATAGTGAGTTAAACTTCCCTCCCACCCCCAAAAAAGAATAAAAAGAGACATTTGATATCCTTGGGGCAGGGGAGGTATCCTTAAACCAGTCCTCAGAGATACAGACATTATGATTGTAAGGAAAGGCACAGTGAAACGACCAAATTGGACCACTTCATGGGTGAAGAGAAGAAAGACTTGCATTTACAACAAAATAGAGGATAGCTAGAGCTGTAGGTGGATGGTTCTCACCTGCCTGCCAGTTCCTGAATAGCCACTCAGAGGCTTAATATTAATTATAAATGCTAGGTCAGTAGCTCAGGCTTATTACTAACTAGCTTTTACACTTAAACTAACCCATAATTCTTATCTATCTTTAGTCACATGGCTTGGTACCTTTTCTCAGTATGGCATTCTCATCTTGATTCCTCTGCGTCTGACTGGTAACTCCTGCCTGACTCTGCGGCTCTCTTCCCTTCCTTAGTTTGGTTGTCCTGCCCATACTTCTGCCTGGCTACCAGCCAACCAGTTTTATTATTAACAATGAGAGCAACACACATTCACAGCATTCAGAAGGACATTTCATGGCACAGAGGTACCTGGGGAGTCCAAAGCTGCCATGGCTACCTCTTGGAGACAGAGAGAGGAGCAGACGGGTGATGGCTGGTGAGCAGAAAGAATAGTGTCATGGGTCAGAGCAGGAGCTGGGGGTGGGTAGAACCAGGTAGCTGCAGTGTGTAGGGAAGAAAGAGTAAGCTGGAACAACCTGGGGCATAATGGGGAAAGAGTAGGGGGAGGGGTGAGAAGAGGCAGGAGGCTAGCATGGGAGACTTTGGTTTGTGTATGTTAACAGGGATGGCAGGGACCTGGAAGTTATTGTGGGCTTTAATATGTGATCATGGGTGCATCACTAGAGAACCAGATGCTCCAATTCCCAGAGATAGGAAGAGATAAGGCAAGTGACTCTTTCTGGCAGACAGAAACCTTACTGAGGAATGTTGAGTGTAAGCTTTTATTTACCCTCCAACAATTCTATCATCCAGCCTGAGCTGAGCCTAAACTGCCATTTTGGACAATGTCACTGCCACTGCCATTTGGGGGGATTTGGCATTTGAGACCTAACAATGATATAACAGAGAGGAGAAAGAGTATTAAATGACATGAAAAAGACAGAGAACATCAGAGAGATGGCTCAGCAAGTGAAGGCGCTTGCCACACAAGCCTGAAAACCTGAGACTGATCCCTGGTAAAGGTGATTCAGGTAAAGGTGGAAGAAGAGAACTGACCGCACACTGTTGTCCTCTGACCTTCACACCTGTGCCATGGCACGTGTGTACCTTCACACACACACACACACACACACACACACACACACACACACACACACACACATTAATAATAATGATATAATGGTAGCATGAATAAATTGTTGTAATAGAGGTAGGATCTAGAGAAGGCCTGAATTCTTGTAGAAGAGGAGGGTGTCCGTATAGAAATACATGCGTCACACCCAACAGCTCTTGAGGAAGCAATCAGAGCAGAAATACAGCTGCTGCTTACCCTGAATCTGAGGCCTAGAGGCCAACAAGATCTTCTCACTGGAGAGTTAATGCGGGAGCTCCAGGAGCTGTGTGCAGAACGATGGATGAGAGGGAAGGACATCCACCTGTATTAAGCAATTCCTTCATGTCTGGAGACTTGATGTACATTTTTTTAACTAAATATTTCTAAAGCTCTATGTGGTTTTTAAACTCCATTCAAATTATTACTAATTGAGTAGCTAATTTTTGAGCACTAGCCTAAGGTCACATGATTTGCTGAGGACAAAACTAAGATTTAAACGTAGGCAGTTTGGTACCTAGAGGGTACTGAATTAAAAGATAAACACAATCTAATGAGTCTTGACTGCTTTTCAAAAACAGAATCTGTGCTAAATATGTACAGTATTTTTCTTGTGCTGAGGAAAAGGCTTGGTCAGTAAAGTGTTTGGTGCACAAGCATGAAGACTGGAATTCAGATCCCCAGAACACACAAAAACATTAGACATGGTGGCCCAAGCCCGTAATCTTGCAGTGGTGAGTTAGAGACAACAGAATACCTGGGGCTCTCTGACCAGCTAGTCTTGTGCAATTGGTGAGCTCCAGTTTGAAGGAGAGACCCTGTCTCAAGAAATAGAGAGCGTTGAGGAAAACATCCAATACCAACCTAGCAACTACATAGTACTGTGAATTGTACATAACCTAGATATTCTTAGATTGTTCTGACACCTGCAGTTGGGGGAGGTCGGTCCTGACCTGAAACTACTTCTCCATGGATACTGAAGATTAGATCAAGCCTTCACGGATGCAATCATCTGTAGCTCTTTCTTCCTCTTCGCCTCTTATTTCTAACATTGTCCTGCAGCACACGTGTCACTCTCTATACTGGAAGCCTAGAAGATGATCTGATGAACTGGCCGAGCTAGCACATTAGCTGGAACCAGGAAGGCCACTCACTACGCAAGCCTCATTTATTATCTCTTTTTGCTCCCAAAATCTATATAGCCCCATGTCAGTTTTCCCCATTGATACTGGGCCACTGTGGCGGGGGGGGGGGTTGGGAAGGGGAGGGTATAAACTGGAGAGAGAATTGGCTGATGGACTCTTCCTAGGTTAAGATGAGAGAGGTTCAAACTCGATGCCCAGGGCTTCAATTGCAGGAAGCACTCAACAGATGTTTACTGCAAAAGTAAATGGATGATTGACGAGATGAAAAGAATGATCCTCTCCCATCTGTAGGTCTGAAGAGAGAGATGGATATTGAAATATCCATAGGCATCCTCAAGACAGTCACAGTCTGCTTCCTCCCTTTTGTGCCTCTCTCTCCCTTTTGTTTTCCGATCCTGTCCCTGGCTTTACTGGCTTCCTCTCTGAAAACCACATTTCTTCAGCATCATTCAATTGAAAACAGAATAAAACAATTCTGCAGCTGGACGTGCTGGACACAGGTGGCCCTCGGCCCTGGAGGATCAGCCTCTGCCCTAAGGAGCCCGCTTGAAGTCATGCTGCAGAAGGGAGCACCCCTTCTATAATGAGCACTTACTCTAATTGGCAAGGACATAAAGCTGTCTCCATAATGGTGTTCTAATTCTGTGTTCTCTAAAGAGAATTGTACCCCCAAAAAAAAGTGACCTTAAAAAAAATTTGAATGGAAAAAAAGTATACAGCAATTGCTGAAAACCAATCCACTCTCCTAGACCTTAATAAAGACATAAAATAAAACTGAACATCTCAAACCCCGTATGGAGAAGGAAAAGCTAAACCCACCACAAAGGGGCTGTTAAAACTGGCTCATTATTTTGCCTAGGACAAGCTTTACTATCTAAGCATCTCAGTATTTCAGCTTTTTTCCCACTAGATTATTTCAAGCATCATTTATGGGGAACTTATTAAATGCAAAGATGCCCCAGCATGTGAGTGGACCATCTCATCACAGCCATATGCCGTTCCACAGTGAGCAGCACCCCACACTCACTGAGGACTGTTCCAAAACAGAGATGGAGGGCAGAAAACACACTCCTGTGATTGTTCTTGACTTTCACTGCCCAGATTTAGTGCTTCCGTAGTGTTGGACACGTGAGATTATGAAATAATAATGTGTGAGTACTAAATAAAGGATCTTTCAAGTACAAAGTATTTCCAGGATTTTAAGTCACTCCATAAACACAGGATAAATGTTTACACACTGGATACATACTTTCTATAGACAAAAAAAATAAAACTTGTCCAGAAATATGACCTAATTTAAGTTAGTAGAAAAAGTGTATGGCTTGTATTCTTTTTAGCTACATCCTGAACTCTTCTTTTGTTCATTCAATCTCCTGTTTTCTCTATGGTCCATTTCATCTTTGCTATGGTTGGAATGTGAAATGTCCTCCATAGGCTCCTGCCTCTGACTCCTTCCCCAGCCCAGCTGGTACTGTCTGGGGAAGCAGAGCTTCCCTGGAGGAAGTGAGTCACTGGGGGTGGGCCTTGATATTTAATAGCCTTTCCTGTCCCCTCTCTGCTTGCAGCTAAGATGGAAGCAAGCAGCTGTCACGTGGTCCCACTAACACAGAGCCCACTGCCCTTTCTTCCCACCATGACGGATTGTGCCTTCAAAACACAAGTCCAAACAAACTCTCCCTCCCTTGGGTTGCTTCTTGTCAGGTGTTTGGGTGCAGCAATGAGAAAAGCAACCAAGACCAGTTAACTTCTCCTGCTAAACATGTGTTTCAATATGCCACAAATATTACACCAAATTTTGCTTTCAATATTGTGGACACCCTCTGTTTCCAAGGGGATATGAAGTCCTCTGAGAAGCTCCTTTTGTCCCACTGCCCCACCCAGAGCTGATCTGTATCCTTGTTTTGCACTGTTCTCTGCAGCTCACAGATGAATGACACTGCATGGTTTTTTCAGTTGCAGATTGTGACATGATATCAACCCACAGCATTGTCACCAGAATTACATTTGTAATGGAAATAAAGAGAACAGCACAGAAAACGTCAGAGAACATCGCACGTAAAGTCATAGTTTGTGAAGTTTTGTTGTAACTGCATACACAATGTGTCTCTGGGGATGGGGGATACAATAAAACATGTTTCTTATGGTATAGTCAAACCAAAATTTTAACCACTGGTATATATACAATGATCTTTTTTTCCCCCTTTAAGGCTTCACTGGGGAAGCAGGGTTTTGTTTCTCATAGCCAATGGTAAGTGATATCTGCCTTCTACACGGTTCTCACTCTACATGAACCATGCAGGACAGGCATTTTAAATTAGAGCTGGAGTAGCTCACACTGGCCATGCCCTCCAAGTCTCACTTCTCTGAAGAAGAATGATGCTATAGATTTGTTGGGGTCAAGCTTGGCTGTAGACCTAAATGTGGAGTTTTCACTCTTCTGGGGAAATGAGAGGTCACAATTCATCCTCCAAACAAAGGAGAACTTTCTGCTGAAAGAAAATAGGACACCATTCTACTTGCCTTAAAACACTTATTAAAAGTTATTTGGTAAAGGGAAACCCACTTTGCCTAATGCTTATGACAATTAGATGAAGTTATCTTTCTATTCTCTTAACTTTGTTTGAATTACCGCAAAAACTAACTTATTTTAAGTCAATAATGACAATTCATGGGATCACAACGATAAACATGATGGCTGTTTTTCCTGGCATACTAAGATTTTTATTGTCTTTTTTCCATTTGTATGTGTGTGTGGTACATATGAGTCTGTGCATGTTTTCACGTATGTGGGTACAAATTCAAGCACAATTTCACGTTTATGTGCATGCCTGTGGAGGCTTGAGGCTGATGTTGGGAGTCAGATTCTACCACTCTCTCATACATTACGCATTGAGCCAGGTCTCTCCCCGAGAGCTCACCAGCATGGATAGTCTCACTCACCAGCTTACTCTAGAGGTCTCCGGTTTCAACCTTCCAAGGCTGGAATGACAAGCCCACCAGGCATTTACATGAGTTCTAGGGACCCAAATTCTGTTCCCTTGGGCTTGTGTGGTGAGCACTTTAATGATCACCCCCACCTAAGTTTTTAAAAATGTGTGAGATGAGAAAGCGTGGTCTCTGAGTCTACATCTTAAGCATATTTTCAGGAATAGTGCCAGAGAGAGAATGAGCAATGAAACGCTCAGGAGCTGAAGAGAGAGATGATTCTGGGGGAGTTTAAAGGAGATGATGTTAAGACACTTTCATCAACAAGAAGGGGAATGGAAGGAAAAAAAAA
>CABHPQ010151743.1:19343-32051 GCA_902168405.1 Peromyscus aztecus
AAGAAGAAGAAGAAGAAGAAGAAGAAGAAGAAGAAGAAGAAGAAGAATCCTTCCTTTAGTTGTGGAAAAGGAGGCTGAAAAAAATGTAATAGCCAGAAAATAAGGAGAAGGGCTATGAAATCTGATATTCAGGGTTTGACACAGACATTGCCATCCTGGTCTCACTCATTTACTACTGCCTGCATGGAGCCTGCACAAAACTACACTTGTCACCAGTCAAGAGAGAGAGACTCACCATCCCACATCCCCACACACGCTACTGACCCATTGCCTACTGATGGAGTCTGGAGAAGTGATCAACGTCTTCACTCCTGTACCCACAAGTGAGCCAACAGGATTCATTGGATAGTTCAGAACCCATGGGCACACAGACAGCCCTGGTTAAATTCAGTGAGTCCCAAAACAAAAATCAAAGCCATGAATGTGAGAAGGGACTGGTAAAGAGGACAGGGATAGACATGGGCATGAAATTGTCAAAGAAGAAAATTAATAAATGTATTTTTTTAAAGTTATTGATTTATTTGAAAGATGGTCGCTAATAAGAGAGAAATGAAACAAACATTTTGAAGCAGCTACGTATTTAGAATGTGTTGAGGAAATTCAAATATCTCATACATATGTCTCAGGCTAGAACCAAGTATGTGAAAAAAAATCATCTTCATATCTCACACTGTGTTCTCTCAAATATGAATTTTGATTTCAAAAGCATTTATGCTTCTATACAGATATGAAATTGTAGTGACTTCTCTCAAGTATTTTTCTCCCCCTCAGAAAGGCCTTCTTCATCTTGTATTGTTGATAGACTCAAATTATTAAATTATGGTTTTACTTAAATCACAAAAATTAAACCTGATGCAGGTTCTTTGTTTTTTCCCTTTGTTTTATGCATGAGTGTTTGACTGCATGTGTGCCTGTGCACCGCTTGCATGCCTGTTGCCTGTGAAGGACAGAAGAGGAAGTCAGATCCCCTGGAACTGGAATTAAAGATGACTGTGAGTGGCCATGTGGGTTCCAGAATCAAACCCAGGTCTTCCGGAAGAGCAGCCAGGGATCTTAAATGTTAAGCCATCTCCTCTGGCCCAGATTCTTTTGTTTTTAATGACTATTTCCATTTTAAACACTAAGTTTTTCATTTTATAATTTCCATTTTAATGCAAGCAGGTTGACACACAATGCCACTGTGTCTGTGTGGGTGTGCGTGTACCCTGGGCACCGTTCACAGGAGCAGGACAGCCGGGACTCGGCACAGGCAGTCCACAAGAGTTAATGAGTTGCTGCCAAGGTCGGGCAAGAAGAAAGAAGACGTGCCTATGGGAAAGACTCTCTTCAAGGCATGCTTGGAACCTGTCACCAGAGACAGAAATATTTTTTAGGCAGAATTTATATCATCAAGGTATAGAGATGTAAAATTGTGTAAGCTACTGTAAGACATACAAACTGTGGCAAAAGACCCTGTCTGGTTTCTAGGTAGTGGATAATTTATGGATTGTAACTATAAGAAAATCAAACAACCATTTTCCAGACAAAAATCTTATGTTTAACCTGAGCTAGATTTGAACTCATGTAACCAAAGCTAAATACATGACCCTCTGTCTCTGCCTCACAAATGTTTGAATTACAGGTATGAGCCTCTATGCCTATCATTCAAATAACAACTACTTACTTTTTTAATATAATGTGTTTCATCTTATATAATATAGAGGAAGAATATTTTGGAAAAATATTCAAAACTTTCTGTACCTTTTTACAAAATATTCATTTAACCTGAATAAATGTGAACTTTCTCCTTTAGATCTATGGTACAAGACACTTTTTCTAATGAAACAAATTTAAAGTTATACAAAGACATCAGAGTCAGTAAGATGGTTCAGTGGCTAATCTAATTTTGTTTTCAGTTGCCACGATAAACACTATGACCAAAAGCGACTTGGGGAGGAAAGGGTCTATTTCAGCTTATAGGTTATAGGCCATCATCAAGGGACACCAAGGCAGGAACTGAAGACAGAAGCTTAAAGAAGAGACCTTAAAGAAGGAACTGGCTTGTTCCCAGGCTAGTTTTCTTATACAGCATAAGACTATCTACCTAGGGAATGGTGCCACCCACAGTGGCACGAGCCCTCCTACATCAACTAGTAATCAAGAAAAAAATGCCTACAGACATTCCCACAGGCCAATATGATGAAGACAGTTCTTCAGTGGAGGTTCTTTCTTCTATGGTGTGTCAAGTTGGCAACCAAGATCAGCCACCACAGTGGGTAAATCTGCCCAGCCTGAGTTCCATCCCAGAACCCACGGTTGTAGGAGGCAACCAGATCCTGAAGTTGTTCTCTAGCCTCCAATGGGAGCCTTCATTCACACACCATGCATACACAATGATAATAATAATTAATGTAATTTAAAATTGTTATTGATATCAGTTCCTTTAAATGTCTCTCTCTACTTTATACATAGATCTGATCATTTTTTTCCTTGCTTGACATAGTGTCAGGACTAATTTCCTTTCTTGGGTTACATTAGAAAGTTACAGGAGTGGTAAAGAGTGAAAATTAAATTTTAATAAATATACTTAATTTCAGCTTTAACTTACTACCCTTACTTAGTGTTTAAGACACACAGTACAAACACAAAGTGGCATATGACCATAGTTACTAACTAAATAAAGTGCTAAAAGAAGAAGAAAAAGAAGAAGAAGAAGAAGAAGAAGAAGAAGAAGAAGAAGAGGAGGAGGAGGAGGAGGAAGGAGGAGGAGGAGGAGGAGGAGAAAGGGGAAGGAAAAGGAAAGCCCTTTTACTTTTAGAAATTTAAAGCTTATCCTTTACTACTTTGTTCATTTCAAAAAACAAAAACTAAAACAAAATATTCTAGTGCTTTGCTTCCTCAAAAGGAACCAAATTACGGTGTCAATTTAAACATTAGCGCTGATTTAAGCACTAAAATGCATTTTTATGGCACGTTTAGATACAGAGACCATCTTTAGGTACTATCTTAGTTTGAGTTCTACAGCAAGCAGCGTAGATGAGTGTTGCCATCATCACCAGGATTCATTCCTCCCAACATCTCGGTTGTTTCTCATGAGGACCTTGTCCCTGTTGCCTCCCTGATATGTACTCACGTGGTAGAGAGACTAGTCAGCTATCTGGCTTCCTTTTAGAAGAGCACTAATTCATCCACGAGGGCTCTGACCTCATAGCTAAGGGAAATTTTCTTACATCAATCAAACTTAATAGTGTTTACACAGCCAAAGCAAAATCAAACCAAATGCAATTCACACATCAAGTAGCTTCCAGAACCACAGCAGGGTCTAAGAGCCCCAGCCAACACGAGCCATGTTTTCAGACACTTGGAAATAAAGTATGGAAATAAGCTAAGCAGCTACACCTGTAGTCAACCAGCCAGTTGGTTAGAGCTTAACTAGTTAATTGGTTAGAAGCTCTGTGGTAACCAGTCAAAGCTCATCTACTGCATTTAAATTCTATATCAGTTTGGTCTGTTGGGGTCAGGGCAGGCGTGCAGTCTAAATCTATGACCTCCTACAAATATGATCTAATTCTCATACCTGATTGACTCTGAACAGCCCATCTCCTAACACCGCTACACCGGAGGTCAAGGATTTCAATACATGAACTTGATAGAGACGCAGACATTCAGTCTCTGCAGTGACTCTGCCAGTCCTGTTATTCTCTGCAGTATCGATCCTGCATGTTGCCCGTGAATCCTTATGATGCCATCTGCCCCAGTGCTGATAAAAAGGGCTCCAGACTGGAATTCCTTTCCAATTACGGAAACTGAAGCGATGTGCAAGTCGGAGATAGCTTGTGCAAGGGAGTATTTAGAGCCTCTCAGTGGATGTTCATTCTTTACAGAAGTTGTTGGTCTCAGTATGCAATGGCAATTCTAAGTATGTTTTCCGGGAACATGGGGAAATGGATTTTCTAACAGAATTATCAAACACAGATTATTACTGAACCCCCCAACTTTCTACAAAGGATCCAGAGTTGGGTTTGGAAAACAGCCCTTCCATTTGCTTGCCAAGCATCTAGCTGGACTGGGTACTTTGCCTGCAGCTAAATAGACAAGGACTATGGAGAGAATGTTACATATTGACCTTGCCCCAATCTGATGCCTAGTTAAGCTTTCCTTGCCAAACTGCCCACATCTTCTACCCTCCCCCTCCCTTTTGCCCTCCCCTCCCCTCCCCGCACTGTGATTCCTGAAATGATTTCCTTGCCTCTTTTCCTTTCCTGAAACCCATTCCCTCCTGGGGCTTCTTTGCAACATTCCCTACTGACAGCTGTTACCACATTCAGCACACCTGTCCAGGGGATTCAGGCATCCTCAAGGCTGTCTAAGCCTTAACCACTCCACACTCCCCTTCGTTCTGAGCCCCAGGACTCACTCTTTCAAGCTAAATACCCATCTATCCCCATAATAACAATTCCCATCTCTCTTCCTTGCCAACCCCCTGATAATCCTCATCAATTAAACCCAGAGAACATACCCAGAAAGTAGGTCATTGTACCAGCCATCTGAGCACTGCTTAGCCCAGTCAGGTTGGTACACCCAGTTAACCACCCCAGCCATAAATACAGGATGTGGAGGAGGTGTCTGACCACCAGGCTCTCCTCAAATATTCGTGTTACTCACATAACCAATTAGAGTTGAAGAGTAAATGACAACTAATATCCCAAAGAAGTTAAGTTTCAGATTCAACCCAACAAGCAACAAGTGCGTTACTGGGAAACTTCTCGTGCCTTAGCTGCCAAGTGGACCACCCATAGCAACCCTCCCAAGAGTAACAATCCAAGGGAGCAGATTAGTAGTTAACCCACAGCAGAGGGGAGACAGCAGGGGCTCTGACCCAGACAAGGAGGCAGGAATGTGGAAGTCCAATGTGATTGCCAATACAAGACCTGAGGCAAAGGTAGAAATATATGATGAAGAAGAAACAGAGTGAGTCAGAGACAAGTAGGTTTTTCAATAAGAAAATTAAGTCCAGGGATGGCAAGATGGCTCAGCAGGTAAGGGTGCCTGCTGCCTCAGCCTGATGACCTGAGTCTGACCCCTGGGACACACATGGTAGAAGGCAAGAACTAACTCCTTCATGTTGTCCTTTGACCTCCACACGTCTACTATGGCATGCACACACCCACTCCAACACACAGGCACACCAAAAAAATAAACAGAATCTTTAAAAAAGAAACTCAGTCCATGGACTCATTCTTCAGAATCCAGGGACGTAATTAGACACAGGAATTGAAGGTCATCTGCCCTTGACGACATGTTTCTGTATTCACATATATATACACACATACATTTTTGACCTTTTGACAAGATAAAATCTTTTAATTTGTCAATACTTTTGTAATGAGTACTTGACAAGTATACATATCATATGCTACTTTTACAGTAATGTTTGTTTTTCAAATGTGCACACAAATCAGGCTGTTGTAAGTACAGCTGAAAAATGAACTTGGCTGCACCTGTGTGTATCTACATACAAATGGGATGTTTTAGGTAAATAAATACAGTTCTATATACTGCTTTTAAAAAATGCAGCCTTCTCTACATTGGCACCATTCTGTTCCACGTCAAGCCCATCTGTTTCAATTATTCCAATGACTATTTTTATTATTCAATTTCCCAATAGCACATGTCTGCCTCCCTGGTCTGTTACTTCTCTGCTCTTTTGAATGCCTCCTGTACAACAATCAGCTCTATTCATTACATCCCACCTCTAAAACATATTGTAGGGAAGCCCAGATAAAGGGCAGCCTGAGATAACCACTGGTGCTTATCGTGGTGTGAGATAAACAACCGTGGTTCATCCTTTAAGTAAGAGTTCCCAGCCAGGATCATCTTTTTATAGTTCTGTAAGACAAGAGGGAATAAGCTTATCAAAAGTTATCGCAGCATCAATGAGTTCCATCCCCAGGACCCACATGATGGAAGGAGAATTGATCTCCACTTGCACGCCATGGTATGAACACACACACAGAGACAGAGACGCAGAAAGAGACAGAGGGACAAATACCTGAATTTTTAAACAATAACTATGTGAGTGGATAATTTATTAACTAGATTTAGTGCTTCCACAAGGTGCATTGCCGCGGACCAGCATGATATATGCACAACTAATGCTACACATTTTATCCATCAATTTAAAAAAACTAAAGGAAAAAATATTCTTCCATGTTCTTGACTATATCAATATTCATTTTTTTTTCTTTAATTTGTATCAGCTCTAAGGTCAAAGAGTTTACACACACTAGTGTGATGTTGCAGAAAGCTGAAATGGCAACAGTTGTTCTTCCTGAGGGAGCATATCTACCTTCCTTAGGGGGTAGATCTACTGGCTAAACAATGTATTTGCTCAACCATCTACTGTCTGAGACGATGCCCTTATCTGAGAAAACATGAGGGCTTTGTGGAACCATGAAATTCTATACAGTGCTATCATGTACCATAAGATCTGGAGCCCAGGCACAGTGTGATGTGCAGGTGGCAAGGTGAGGTCAGTTGACGCACGTCGTGTATTATTTCAGCTAAGCATCACCCACAAATCACATTCTTTGCTGCTCAAAACCCACATCTACCAAGCTTCTTGTTCACACATCAAAACATAGCTTCCTCCTCTGTAGGCATGGAGAATGCATGGTTTCAGGGCCCTCTTAGCTTTTTCTTTTTCTTTTGTTTAACAACAATTTTTTTTCAAAGTTCATGGAAAAGATGTCATAATGTCCCTCCTTGAGGTCACCTATCCTCAAGCTAAAATCAGGACCTCCTTTGTCCAGTGATGCAGTAACACTTGCACAGGAGAAGGTTTCCCTCTTAAAATAAATAGAGGAGCTTACCACCAGCTCAGGTTACAGATAAGGAAATATTAATAAGCAGGCAGTACTAAAATCATGTAGTTTCTCAGTCAGCTCCTTCTACAGTCCATTCCTAAACCATCTGTTTTGGTTCATTTTCTTGGGTCCAACATCAAAGGTGACCTGATAACCTAAGTAAATGGTTATTCTCTGACACATCTTGAATCTCAGGCCATCTCCTCCTCTTTTATCCTACAACCGCACAGCTAAGAAAAGAAACATAAACGCTAAGTTATAAAGTAAATGTTTGCCTCCAGCCTATCAATGTCTCTCCCCCTACAAAAAAAATTATTTTGATGTCACTTTCCACAAGTATTTGCATAATAACTAGGAAATACCAAAATAATTCTCTTCACATTAGCAGTTAAGTCTCCAAAGCAAACTAGAAATCTCCTAGAGTGTGGTGGAAAAGACAGCACAAAGTGTGTGGCCCCCGCTGGGGAGACAGCGCTGGTGGTATTTAGAATAAATACTTTCTAATACACAAACAAGAATTATTGCAAGGAAAAAATATAAAGAAATAGGCAATAACCTACTACTCATAGGGAGCATTTACACACCTGTTACATAGATCTCCCTTTTTTCATTTATGTAGAATATTGTAAAGGGTGAAAATACTACAATGCATTTTTCTGTCTGTTTCACAGTTGATGAACATGTGGGGTGTATCTACTTCAAGCTATTTGAGTAGAATGTTCCAATGTAGGGGTATCTATGTTTGACACATATAGAAACATTTTGGCTGAATTTCTAACTACAATGAAATGTTTAGGTAGTTGGATGTGGTCGAATTTAACAGAAAAGACTAAATGCTTTTTATGTCTGTGTGTATGTCTCTATCTCTGCTTCTGTGTGTGTGTGTGTGTGTGTGTGTGTGTGTGTGTGTGTGTGTGTGTGTCTGTGTCTGTGTGAGTCTGTGTGTGTGTCTGTGTGTGTCTGTGTGTGTCTGTGTGTCTGTGTCTGTGTGTGTGTGTCTGTGTGTAGGCACTCTTGTGTGTGTATGTTGAAATCAGATACTGACTTGAGTATCTTCCTATTCCCTTTCCACCACAGTTTTTGAGAAAGAGTCTCTCACTGAACCTGGAGGTTCCTGTTTTGGCTATACTGGCAGGCCAGCAAGCCTCTAAGATCT
Organism: Peromyscus aztecus; assembly: GCA_902168405.1. NCBI lineage: Eukaryota > Metazoa > Chordata > Mammalia > Rodentia > Cricetidae > Peromyscus > Peromyscus aztecus. Next base: position 27,345 of record CABHPQ010151743.1, read on the forward strand.
ACCTGTCTCTGCCACCCTAGCTTGGGGACTTATAGAGACACACCACCATACCCAGTTCTTCTTCTTTTTTCTTCATCTCCTCCTTCTCCTTCTTTTGACATGGGTTAGAAATCCAAACTTAGATCCTCATATTTGCACATTAAACATTTCCCCCACCAAACCATCTCCCCAACTCCAAATGCTTCTTCAAAGTCATAACACCCATTTGCACCTCCATCAGAAGCCAAGTTTACACACTTCATCTTAAATGTCTCGTATCATCCCAGTCAGTTCCATTTGCAGTTCCCTGGTCACTAATGAAACTGAAACTTTTATGTTAATAGTCATTGAGATGCTATTATATAAGATCAACACTCTTATCTGCATTTTTATTGTGACATCTGTCTTTATATTGATTCATAGACCTTCACATATCCTAAGTGTAAAACTCACCAAGAGCATATGTGTAACAGATATGCCCCCGACACTCTGAGACTTGACGTCCATTATTTTATGGTATCATTGGCTGTGTTGCCTTCATTTCTGTGGCAAATGCTTGACGAAAACAACTGAAGGAGAAAAGAGTTTATTTTCTTATGTTTACATCCTAACCAAAGCTTCCCCTCCCTTCCCTCTTCCCAGTCCCTCTGCCCACCCCACCCCCAAAAAGGGAGTTTATTTTGGTTTATGATTGACTTAAGAAGGGTTACAGCCCATCATGGCGGTGAAGTCATTGTGTGAGGAGCACGGGGCAGGAGTCACACTTCATCTGCAGTCAGGAAGCAGAGAAAGTTTAAGAGTGGTGTTCAGCTCGCTTCCCCTTTGTAGCCAGTCCAGCATCCCCAGCCCACAGAACGGTACCACCCCCATCCTGAGAAAGTTTTCCCTCCTCGTTTAAACCTCTCTGGGCACACTGCCAGACACATACCCAGATGTGTGTTTCCTGAGTGACTCTGACTCCCTTCAAGTTGACAGTGAAGATTAACCATCACATTGTCTAAACGTCATTCTTTCATTTAGTGGTCAGCAAAATCTCACTCGGGTCCTTGGTGGTTGGTGCTTTTGTAATATCATGAAGAAAATGTTTCCTATAGACATTCACAGGGACATTGTCATGTAATCTATCATATGGTTTTCACTGTTTGTGTCTTTATATTAAGATCTGAGATCCAGCCAAAGGTAATTTAGACTGTGATGTAGAAGAGGTATCATTTTTTTTTCCACTTGGGCATACAATTGACCCAGCATTATCTCTGAGGAGATTTCCCTTCACCAATGTCAAGTATGAACTTGATCATTAGTCTGTTATGTGTAGGTTCATTTGCACTCTTTGTGCTGGTGATTCAGTGGTCTGTGTTCACATTAATGCCACACTGCTGTAGTTAGAGTTTGGTCAATACTGTAGCCGTTTTATGAGAGCGATTCCTTCCACTTTTCCCTTCTTCAAATTCTCTTGACTATTTATGCTAGTTTGTGGTTCTGGCTATATTTTAAATTTGACCTGTCAAGCCCTAGTACTAACTTTAAGAATGAGTTGGTTAAATCTATGTATAATTGTTGTTGTTGTTTTTCAAGATGGTTTCTCTGTGTAACAGCTCTAGCTGTCCTGGAACTAGCTCTGTAGACTAGGTTGGCTTCCAACTCACAGACATCTGCCTGACTCTGCCTCCCAAGTGCGGGGTTTAAAGGTATGTGCCACCACTGCCCAGATGTATATCATTTTTTTAAACCCCTTTATACCATTGAATCTTCCAATCTCTTAGTGTGATGTATCTCACGACTAATTTGGGCTTTCTGCATTTGCTTTCAGGAACATTTAAAATATTTTAGGTGTCAATGATATGTTCGATTTTCTATTTATTGATTTAATATTACTGCTAAATGTAAATGTATTTTAATTGATATTTACTCAGGAACATTACCAAGTTAGCTTTAAAATTCTAATAATCTATATATCATTTTTGTTTCTGCTTCTGGTGAACTGTGCTGAGAATTGTTGATAATGTCTCAACATTCATTACATTTCTAGTGAGAGAATTTATTTTTATAACCTTTATTGGCTTCCTAATATTTAGTCGTTTTATTTCCTTTTTCTCATACTGTACTGTCAAGGATTTATCAATTTTATTTTGTTATTTTTCTGTGTCGTTTTGAGACAGGGCCTTGCTTGTAGCCCAAGCTGGCCTCAGATTTGTAGCAATCCTCCTGTCCCTGCCTCTCACCTGCTCAAATTATAGACATGCACCACTGTAACTAGTTTGATATTATTATTACTGTCATGTCAGCTATTGCTGTTGTTTTTTCCCTTGTTTGAATGGCTGTTGGGGAAGAAGTCTTAATTTGGGGTCATTAGCTTTCTCCCTTATTTTTTCTTTGGAGAATTAATTTATTGTTTTATATTGAACTTCGTGTAGTGTATAACAAAGTCTCACCCAGTGGAAGGCAATCCTGTGGCAGACACTCTTCCCAGCGCTCCACCCCAGACTGACTGATTACCTGAAGATACACAGCCACCTTCTAGTAATCACTCAACTCTGAAGCACTTACCTTTCTTTAGAATTTAATATATGCTTATACTTTTAACCTAATATTCAGCAAAGGATTTTTAAAGGGGATGTGGGAATGGGATTGGTTGTCAATTTAACTGGTTGTTTTCTTGATAGTAGAAAAGTGGGAAAATGTTTCCTAATCCTCTAAATCTAGAGAGAGAGAGAGAGAGAGAGAGAGAGAGAGAGAGAGAGAGAGAGAGAGAATGGGTTATGAGCACATGAGTACAGAGTCCAGAGAAGCCAGAAGCAGACATCAGATCCCTTGGAACTGGAGCTACAAACAGTTGTAAGCCACCTAAGGAGAGTGATGAGAACTGAATGCTGGTCCTCTGCAAGGGCAATAGACATTTGAACAGTTGAACTGTCTCTCCAGCCCCCACAGTAACATTTAATGTAACATTGGCTTTCCACTTTTTGCTGAAAGTGCAAGTTTGCTTACGTCATTTTGATGTTTACAGTTCTGTCCTTTATCTATTCAGGAAAGTGAGATGATAAGTGAGGATAATTAGTATCATTCTCTATGATTCACTGAAGATAAATATGTCTTGGGACACTGTACAACTGTCAAGTAATACACAAAAGTGAATAATTACCTCGAGTGATTGATAATATTTTTGCAATAAATGACACTCTGATATGCACGCCGTCAATTCCGTCTGGTTCTGCTATGTAGCCTTGACAAAGAATCCCTGCTCTTATCTGGCCACACTTCATAAAATCACTGGGCTCTGATAGTCTTTGAGAGTTCATCCTGTCAGACAGCTACCTTCCATGATGTCCGAAAAGCCATTGTTTTTCTTCCTGTGTCTCTTGGGTTAGAACTTTTCCATTGTCCATAAGAAATTTTTAACTTGCTAATAAGGTTTTCTTAATTATATTTTTTTTCCTGAAAGTTCTGAGGACTGAACATAGGGCCTTATGCATGCCAGATAGTAACTCTACCACTGAGCCACAAATACAACCTTCAATTACATATTTTTAATCTCTTGTTTCACATTTTATAATATAATTTCTATTTATAAGTCCATATTTTATTTGAACAAATGCAGTTGCCTATCTTAACGTATACTCCAGAGGATGTAAACAAATTAATCATACCTCATGTTTAGGAATTATAGTCTATCTACATACATTTCTGTTAAAATCTATTTTAATTAGTTTTAAGTTAGCATACAAAGCTATATATAAAGTAATGATTTCATGGTGATAGTCTCATACATGTATCATTGTATTTTTCTTACTTGTCCCTTTAACACCCATCTCTTTCTCCTCTTTCCTGGCCAACACGGTTCCCCTTCTGCCTCTATGTCACATATATTAATCCACTACCCTCCTGGCTTGAACTATATCCATTCAAAGCAGGACTACATGCTGGGGCTGGAAAGTTGGCTCAGTGATTAAGAGTACTTGCTATTGCTGCAGAGGACCTGGGTTTGTCTCTCAAACTCATATGGAAGATTAGAACTCTCCATAACTCCAGTTTCAGGGTATTCAGTCCCCTCTTCCGGCCTCCTCAGGCACCAAGCACATACGTAGTGCATTTACATACTCACAAGCAAAACACTTGGACACATTAAAATAAAAACAAATGAACAAATCTTTCTTAACTAAGTAGTAGTACATGCTATAATCAAGAATAATCTACTAAAATATCTGTCATCACAGTTAATCCATTGACTTCTAGCTCCTTATCACATAGTAATCTCCATCTTGCAATAACATATTAGGAAGTCTCCTGCTGCTGTGTAACAGTTTCCTCAGAGGTAAAATCTTCCACCTTGGAGTGAAACTCAGCAAGATACAGGATGGTAGAAGGGAGGTGAGACAACAGGGTGTTTGTTCTAAGGGCAGGTGAAACATCCACCCTGCAGGGAGGCTCCTTAAGATTAGGAAGAGAACAACTCAAAGGCTTCAGGAAGTCCCTGAAACTGAATAGATTCATTAAGACACTCCTTCCTGAAGCATATATAAGCAGTAAAGACTACTGAAAGGCACTCTTAGACAAGCCCAGCTGCTAGGAAGAGATTGAGACAAGATGAGCTGCCTGCTAGAAGCTCAGACACCAAGCTGCCTGAAAGAGACTCTCTTTAACCTGTTGAGGTGCCTGCGGCTGCACAGTGTGTTCCAGGTTTCCAGTTTTTATGGGCTGTCCCCCATGCTGGGGTGGGTTTAATGATGT
>CABHPQ010151744.1:0-18562 GCA_902168405.1 Peromyscus aztecus
AGAGTTACCCAAGATACTTCATATTATTTGTGACTATTGTGAAGGGTGTTGTTTCCCTGATTTCTTCCTCAGCCCATTTGTTGTTTGCATATAGGAGGGCTATTTATTTATTTATTTATTTTGAGACAGGGTTTTTCTGTGTAGCTTTGCACCTTTCCTAGAACTCACTCTGTAGCCCAGGCTGGCCTCAAATTCACAGAAATCTGCCTGCCTCTGCCTCCCAAATGTTGGGATTAAAGGTGTGCGCTACCACCGCCTGGCTGGCTACTCATCTTTTAAAAATTAGTCTTGTATCCATCCACTTGGCTGAAGTTGTTTATTGGTTGTAGTAGTTCCCTGGTAGAATTTTTGGGGTTGCTTATGTGTACTATCATGTTATTTGCTCATAGTGATACTTTCATGTCTTCCTTTTCAATTTGTACCCCCTTGATCTCCTTTTGTTGTCTTATTACTCTAGCTAGAACTTCAAATACGATATTGAATAAATATGAGGATGGTGGATAGCCTTGTATCGTTCCTGATTTTAGTGGGATCGCTTTGAGTTTCTCTCCATTTAATTTGATGTTGGCTATAGACTTGCTGTAAATCGCCTTTATTATGTTGAGGGATGCCCCTTGTATCCATGATCTCTCCAAGACTTTTATCATGAACCGGTGTTGGATATTTTCCAAAGGCTTTTTCAGCATCTAATGAGATGATTATATTTTTTTTCTTTCAGTTTGTTTATATAGTGGAATGCACTGACAGATTTTTGTATGTTGAACCATCTCTCCATCTTCAGGATGAAGCCTCCTTGATCATAGTGGATGATCTTTTTGATGTAATCTTGGCTTTGGTTTGAGAGTATTTTATTGAGTATTTTTGCATAAATGTTCATGAGGGAAATTGGTCTGTAACACTCTTTCTTTGTTGAGTCCTTGTGTGGTTTGAATATCAAGGTGACTGTGGCCTCATAAAATGAATTTGGGAATGATCTTCTGTTTGTATTTTATGGAATAATTTGGGGAGTATTGGTGTTAGATCTTCTCTGAAAGTCTGGTAGAATTCTGTGCTTAAATTGCCTGACTGCTTCTATTTCCTTAAGGGTTATAAGTCTATTTAAATTGATTTTTTTTTTTGGTTTTTTGAGACAGGGTTTCTACTGTTTATCTGATCTTAATTTAACTTTGGTAAGTGGTACCTATCCAGAAAATTGTCCATTTTTTTTTAGATTTTCCAATTTTGTGGAATATAGGTTTTTGAAGTATGACCTAATGATTCTTTGGATTTCCTTGGTGTCTGTTGTTATGTCCCCCTTTTCATTTCTGATTTTGTTAATTTGGATATTCTTTCTCTGTCTTTTACTTTGGATATGGGTTTGTTTATCTTGTTGATTTTCTCTATGAACCAAGTCTTTGCTTCATTGATTTTTTTGTATTGTTCTCTTTGTTTCTATTTTATTGATTTCAGCCCTCAGTTTGATTATTTCCTGGTGTCTGCTCCTCTTGGATGTGTTTGCTTCTTTTTGTCCTAAGAGCTTTCAGGTGTGCTGTTAAGCCGCTAGTATGAGATCTCTCCAATTTCTTTATGAAGGCACTTAGTGCTATGAACTTTCTTCTTAGCACTGCTTTCATTGTGTCCCATAAGTTTGAATATGTTGTGCATTCATTTTCATGGAGTTCTAAGAAGTCTTAAATTTCTTTATTTTTTCCTTGACCTAGTGGTAACTAAGTAGAGAGTTGTTCAGTTCCCATGAGTTTGTAGGCTTTCTGTTGTTGTTGAAATCCAGCTTTTATTCATGGTGGTCTCATAGGATGTAGGGGGTTATTTCTATTTTCTTGTATCTGTTGAGACTTGCTTTGTGACCGAGTATGTGGTCAGTTTTGGAGAATGTTCTGTGAGGTGCTGAGATGGTATATTCTTTGGGGTTTGAGTGAAATGTTCTATAGATATCTCTTAGGTCCATTTAGTTCATGATGTCTGTTAGCTCCAGTATTTCTCTGTTTAGTTTTTGTCTAGATTACCTACCTGTCCATCGATGAGAGCAGGGGTATTGAAGTATCCCACTATCAATGTGTGAAGATCTGTGATTTAAGCTTTAGTAGCGTTTCCTTTACAAACAGGGGTGCACTTGCGTTTGGGACATAGATGTTAAGGATTGAAAAATTATCTTGGTTGATTTTTCCTTTGATGAGTATGAAATGTCCTTCTCTGTTTCTTTTAACATTGGTTTGAAGTAATTTTGTTAGATATTATAGTGGCTATACCAGCTTGTTTCTTAGGTCCATTTGCTTAGAAAGTCATTTTCCAATCTTTTATTTAAGTTAATGTCTATCTTTGATGTTGAGATGTGTTTCTTGTATAGAGCAGAATGATGGATCTTGTTTTGATATCCAATCTGTTAGCCCAAGTCTTTTTTATTGGGGAGTTGAGTTCATTGATATTGAGAGATATCAATGACAAGTGATTGTTAATTCCTGTTATTGTTATGTTGTTGCTATTGTTGGTAGTGTGTGTGCATTTTCCTTCTTTTGATTTTGCTGTTGTGAGATTATTTATTGCCTGTATTTTCATGGGTGTACTTAACCTCCTTGTGTTAGAGTTTTCCTTCTAGTATCTTCTGTAGGGCTGTACTTGTGGATAGATATTGTTTAAATTTGACTTTATCATGGAATATCTTGTTTTCTCCATCTATGGTAATTGAAATTTTTGCTGAGCATAGTAATCTGGGCTGGCATCTGTGGTCTCAGAGTCTGCAGGACATCTGTCAAGGACCTTCTGGCTTTTAGAGTCTCCATTGAGAAGTCAGGTGTAATTCTAACAGGTCTGCCTTTATATGTTCCTTGACCCTTTTCATTTGCAACTTTTAATATTCCTTCCTTGTTCTGTATGTTTAGTGTTTTGATTATTATGTTGTGAGGGAACTTTTCTTTCTTGTCCAATATATTTGGTGTTCTGTAAACTTCTTGTACCTTTACAGGCATGTCCTTATTTATGTTAGGAAAAATTTCTTTTATGATTTTGTTAAGAATATTTTTCAGGGTCTTTGATCTGGAATTCTTCTCCTTCTTTTCCTATTATTCTTATGTTTGGTCTTTTCACAGTGTCCCAGATCTCCTGGATCTTTTGTGTCAGAGATTTTTTTTAGATTTAACATTTTCTTCAACTGATGTATCTATTTCTTTTATCATACCTTCAACACCTGAGCTTCTCTTTTCCAGCTCTTGTATTCTGTTGGTGATACTCATGTCTGTAGTTTCTGTTCACTTACCTAGATTTTCCATTTCCAGGATCCCCTCCATTTTGTGTTTTCTTTATTGCTTCCATTTCATGTCTTGAACAGTTTTATTCATTTCCTTCAACTATTTAGGTTTTTTTTTTTTTTTTTGCTTTCTTTAAGGAATTTATTCATTTACTCCAATTGTTTGTTTTCCCCCTGGATTTCTTTAAGGGATTTATTCATTTCCTCTTTAAGGACCTCCATCATTTTCAGAAAGGTGGTTTTAAGGTCGTTTTCTTGTGCTCCAACTGTGTTGGAGTATTCAGGGTTTGGTGTAGTGAGATGGTTGAGTTCTAGCAATGGAGACATAACGTCCTGGCTGTTATTGATTATGTTCTTACACTGGTGTCTGGGCATCTGGGTTTGGACTAATTATAGGTCTAGGTTGCCAATTTCTGGTTGGTCTTGGTTGGATGGGTGTTTTGTTCTTTGGTTTCTGTTTCTCCTCCAGTCTTCTGACCAGAGTGGCCTGGGGTTGAGTAGAAGGTCTCCGCCTGAGTTGGGGACTGAAGTTCTGGCAGCCTGCATGGTCTCTGGTCTAGTTGGGGGTCCTTTGGGGGATCTGGATGCCTGTGTGGCCTCTGGTGAGAGAGGGGTGGGGTTCTGGGTGCTGGTGTGGCCTTTGGTGGAGCAGGGGGCTTCCCTGGAGGTGTGGGCTGTGATAGGGTGATGAGGAGAGGAAGGGTTGGGGTTGGGGTTAGGCCGGGTGGGTTCTGGGGGAGTGTTGGTGGTCCATGAGCAGCGGGCTTACCTGGGGATCTGAGTTCTGGTGTGGCCTAATGGTAGGATAGGGGGCTTCTGCAGGAGATGTGGGCCAGGGTAGGGTGGCTTGGGTTGGGATCTGAGTGCTGGTGTGGCCTCTGGGGATCCCACTATAACATATTTTAATCGTACCTCTGCTATTGGGTTTTTTAAGACAGGGTTTCTCTGTGTAACAGCCCTGGCTGTCTTGGAATTAGCTCTATAGACCAGGCTGGCCTTGAACTCAGAGAGATCCTCCAGCCTCTGCCTCCTGAATGCTGAGATTAAAGGCATGTGCCACCATGCCCAGCATGCTGTTGAGTTTTGTTAGTTCAGCTTTTCCATTATATGTAAATAATGCTCCATGTATATATCTATGTATTTCTGTCTGATGACTAAATGTTTTTTTGTCTTGGAGCTATTTAATTTATGAAAGTATTTTCAATTTTTTGAACATGAATATATTTGTTGTGAATTTCTAGTCTTATGTGGTCAGAAAATGTTGTTTACATGTGGCATGTTTTTAAGACCTTACTGAAAAGTCCTCTTTGTAGTTTAGACTCCACCTCTGTGACCATTTCATGGACGTTTTGAGAGATGGTAAGGTCCATCATCTGAAGCATTTACGTTAATTCAATCCGAGTCACTTTATTTCTCAAATAATCTGTGCCTGTATTCATTGCTCTTTTCTTGATCTAGAAAGAGTGGGGGTTTTAATGTTCTGAAATGATTATGTCTGTATGGTTCCAACCAATTTTTTCCCTTCATTTGCTGAATTATTTGAGACATAAAAATTTATGAGTATTATATTTTCATTGTGGATTGTGACTTTCATAAATAGAAAGTGACATTTTAGATTTTATTGAGTGTTTTATGCTTGGAATAAATACTTTGCAGAACATAACGCAGCCACTTCGGTGGTGTTTGATACTTGGCTGAAAAAAAAAAACCTTTTTCATTCATTCATGTCTTTTCCCCCTACTATTTTGTTTTATGTCTATTTATTGTGGGCAACACATCGGAGAATTTGAATTTGTAGCACAATTGGAGGATATTTTTATTTTAATGGGACAGTTAAAAACCTTACATTTATTTCAAGATTGATTTATATGTTTTTTGCTTGCCACTGTTTTACACTTTCCATTTCATCCTTCCTTGCCTTTTCTTTGTTTTCTATCTTAAGCTATGCAGAATGTTTTATATCCTTTTATATTCTCCAGTGACTTAGCAGACATGTCTACTTTAAATGATGTTACCGGTTACCTTTGAATATCAGGAATATTTCAATAATGTACTTTTAGAAGTTTTTATTGTGATGGAGAGAATAGAATACAAAAATATTTTATACCTAAAAATTTCTGAAAGATTTTATGTGTTCTTACCATAGAAGGTAAGTATATGAGGTCATACATCCATTAATTAATATATTAACAATTTCAAAATATATATACATATCAACATGGCATTTTGTACACCATCAGTATAAAAAATATTACTTTTTTTTAGTTTAAAAAGGAGACTAAGAGAGGGTAGTATTAGGCAAGGAAGAAAGAAGGATTGTAGGCAAAAGAGCACACAACTTCTGAGGAGAGAAAAAGCTAGCTTGTTTTTTAGTTTCATCTCCACTATAGTCATTCCTTTTTTTGTGGTGGGCATGTGAGTTCAGTTTTCTGGGTAGTGATGCATCAAGACTCATTTTCTGCATTGCCAAAGAATTCATCTTGTTTTCTTCCTTTGACACAGTGACTGTGAAAACTGGGCTTTCTTTTTTAACTCTATTGACCATTAATGCACTATGAATTAGACATGAGTAGTCTATGAAAACCGTTTTTAAATTGATCCACTCAAATAAAGCAATCAAAAAATAGTTGGCGGTGGGGGGTTTGTAAACTCAAAAATTTTGTTTTTTTCCTTCTGTTCAAAACTACATCAAGTCATTCTATTATAGTATTAGTTAGTATATAAACTCTATTGCCAGATATAAAATAATGTTTCTAAAATAATTAAAATAGACAATTTAAAGGTGCATACAGCATGTGTCCAGCTTATTGAATAATTATTAAGTAACTATCAGTATAAATGACATTTTTCACTTTCAACCTTTTGTAAGCTTTGTTGATGGGCTTCTTCCCAGAATGATGTAGCAGGTTTTAAATTTTCTATTGAGCTCAACTATCTTCATTTTTTCCTGCTTGAGCAGTCAGTACACTTGGATTTAATGTAATGACCAGTATGTTTGCATTTAAATCTGCCTCCTCATTTTGGGGTCTCCATTTGTTCTACCAGTTCTAAACCTCTCTTATGTTGCCTGCTTGCATTTGGTTGGAGGGATGGGGTATTTAAAATAATGTCTTTCACTCTTGGCTTCTTGGGAGATACTCACTCTGTTCATCTCACGGTTACCTGTGAAATTTTTGTATGTGCAGTTATCTTACCAAAGTCCAGAGTTGGTTGGTATCTTTGATCTTCTGGTAATTCAAGAACCTGGGCTCACTTTATTTCTCTTCCCTCCTTGCTTATGAAAGTTTGTGTCCCTTTCCACATCCTGGTAAATGTATTGCCAGGTGGTCAGGTCATTCTGTTGTGGGAACAGCAAGAAGTATACTTATGAAAACAAAGATGGCAGCTAGGTGACTAGGTGAGGACAGAGTTTTAGGGGAACTGCTCACATATACTTGGAACACCAGCGATGGAAATGTAGCATAACCTATGACTATTATTGTGTGTTATTTTCCTTTTTAGTTTTAGACAGGCTCTCATGGCTGACCTTGGCTTCCTGATCCTCCTGCTTCCACTTTTGAGTTTTGGGACATGCCAGCCACCATGCCTAATTTATGTGGTGCCGGGTCAAGCCCAAGGCTTTGTACATGCCAGGCTCTACCAATTGAGCTCCGCCTAGCCTCCTGTTGCTGCATGTTTTAATTCGTTTTTATTTTCATTCCTCGAGGCCTTTATAGACTGTTGTGTATTTAGATCTACCCCAACCCACTATGTTCTTAGTTTTCTTTTGTGAAGGACATCCTCTGGGGTTGCTCTTAGTTGGGTGTGTTGAGAGTGATTTCTCAGATGTCCTTGGTCTGAAAATGTTGCCATTTCAGCCTCATTTTTTTTTTTTTTTAAAGAAAGAGGTTTGTGCCTTTTCTTTTTCTCTTTCCTTTTTGCCAGAAGTTGAGTTATTGACTGGCAGCTGTTCGTTTTCAGGACACTGAAGACACTGCTGCTTTAGGTATCGTTGCTGCAGCTAAGGAGTTGATGGTCTATGTAACTTCTTCCCCTGATTTTCAATTTATGTATCCTGGGGCTGGACAAGCATGGCTTTCATTACTACTGGGGTTTATTTGGCTCCTTAAGTGTGTATATTGGTAACTTTCATCAATGTGCCACCACTAGCCTTTTGAATATCACTTTCCCCTGATTTTCTTCCCCTTCTCTGTGTGGAACTCAATGCTATATTCTGATCCGTCTCTTCTCTCACATGTCCCCTTAGCTCTGCTAGTCAGTGGTTACAACCATCTGGTATTGTTTATTCCAAGGAATTCCGTTATAAAAAAAAGGTGAAATATTTTATAACTGAAATCTTTTATAACTTTGTTGTAGAGATTTACTGCAGATATTTAAAAAATGGTCACTTTTAGAAAATACATTAAGGACAGTTGAATTTTTTTATATGTGGTGGGGGGTAATGAAAACCAGAGCCTTGGACATGCTAGGCAGTGTTCTTCACTGAGCTATATCATTGGTGTTCCTAAGAAAATATTTATTTTTATGTGTATGAGTATTTGCCTGCATGTGTATGTCTGACTGGTGCCCATGGAGGCCAGAAGAGTGCACTGGATTTCCTGGAACCGGAGTTACAGGTGGTTGTGAGTCATCATGTGGATGCTGAGAATGGAATCTAGGGTCCTCTGGAAGAGTAGCAAGTGCTCTTAATCACTGGAGCTATCTCTCCAGCTCCTATGTCACTGATCCTTTTTTTTTTTTAAAATGCTCTCTGATAACTGAGTGTATCTGAAGTCTGTGGGTCTGTTTCTGCTGGTTGTTTTCATCCTTTCTACTTTACTGCTGTTGACTGAGAAGATGGCATTGCCTTCAGAAATGTTATGTTTAGAGATTCTTTGAGGCATTGTGCAGGTGTGTTCTTCAGAGGGCACATGTTTAGTTCTACTGCATGCCTTGGTCCAGAAACACAGTAAGTAAGTTAAAATCCATATTCTGAGCGCTTTTTTTTTCTTTTTGGTTTCCCACAAGGTGATATGCACTTCAGCTACAAATCTGCCTGAGGGCTGTTTGTTTGCAATTTCTCAGACACATTTTTAGTTTCATCTTCTCCCCATGGTTCTGAGTAACAGCTCTCCTATTGGTGTCTCAGGGTGCTTGTAAGAGATGAGGCGGGGAGAAAGGTTTGTTACTCGCTCTCTCTAATCTGCGAGAGACAATTTCATACAGCCTCTGTGGGTGAATTGAAATACTTCCCACTCCTTCTGCCCAGTCCACTCACTGAACTGGTACCTAAACTGGAGCTCTGGGTTAGTACAGACATACCCTCAGGACAAATACTGCTTTTTGCTCTATTTCCCTGGCCAGGTTTTCATTCTCAGTCACACTTTAGTGTGGTAACTCCCCAAGATATTGTCTGGTCTTCTTAGATTTAACAGCTACCTTTCCAGAATTTTTGGTGATTTTTAGCAGGAGTGTTGACTTGAATTGCTAGATACCATTACCCCACAAGTGGAAATGTCTATTTCTATTGATGCTAAAATATCAAGGAAAATTATACTTTTGACTATGGTGTCCTTGTCTCATTCTGTTGCTGGGATAAAACACTCTGATCAAAAGCAACTCAGGGAGGAAAGGGTTAAGTTTTAGCTTACACTTCCAGGTCACAATCCATCACTGAGGGAAGTCAGGGCAGGAAGTTGAGACAGGAATCTGAAGCAGAAACTTATTGGAGGATATTCGATCACACCGTGATCCCCAAGTTTGCATTTGTGTTAATTAAATAAATTAACCCTGGGTCAGGAGGCTGCGTTAGCAACTAGTTGACAGAAAGTAATCATAGAGCATCAGAGGGCATCCAGAAGAGATAGACACAGGAAGTAGCAGGGAGAGATTTGGAGTGGTGCATTTTTTTTTTCTGATTTGGCAAAGCAGAAGACAGCAGGAAGGAGAGAAGGTTAGCTAGTTGTGACCCAGACTCTCTGAGCTAGCAGGTTTTCACCCCAGCCTTTGAATCTTGACCGCCTGCCTGAGGAATGGTACTGCCCACAGTCTGCTTTGCCTTCCTACATCAATTAGTAATTGAGACAACCCTCTTTAGACATTGCCACATACCAACGTGGTCTAGGCATTTCCTCAGTTGAGGCTTCTTTCTTGGATGACTCTAAGCTGGGTCAAGTTGACAATTAAGGCTAACCAGGGCATATGATATATAGGGACAATAAATCTGATATACAGTCCACTTTCTTCTACAATCAACATTTTATTTTCTCCATACCTCCCCACATTCTCACCTGATTTAATACGAACTGGGATGTTGGTTTTAAAACATTATACTTACATTATGTAGATTCTCTTTCAATCCTTTCCCCCTGACATTTGCATTTGTTTGCAATGGTATTTACAGAAGTTATTTAGATCTATATTTAACAGAGCTCAGTAGTCAATAGGCAGCATCCCAATAAATTCTAGTTCCTTTATATATCTTTATATAATTGAAGTTTCTTTTTAAAGGAATAGGACACGAGGAAGCATATTTTTCTGAATTCCCATATATCCATACCATGTTCTGGTTTCTTTTACATGTTAAAGAGACTTTGACTGAGCATAGAATTATGTAGAATTTTTTAAAGATTCTCTTTCTTTGTAGGTTACAGATGGAATAAAATGTGATGCCAGATTATGTCTATAGCTTTATTGGTAGCTTCTGTATTGACTAGAAAAATCACTGTAGTTAAATAATCCATGCTTGGGTAATCAATATGCTTCACTCGGCGGTGAGTTTAGACATAACACTTTCACAAAAATGTCTTATACTTTCCATGTGCCATATCCCAAAATATTTCTCGAGAGGAGTCTCAGACTGTCACTAGAGTGCCCCACCCCCTTGACAACATTCAGACTCCACATCCTTCAGACCACCTTCGTTTCAGGGTCTGAAGTCAGAAGCTCCGGGACTCCCCAGTGTTGATTTCACGTTTGATTCAAGCCAGTCCCTGCGGTTTTAGATATTGCTTTGTTCCATGAACTGTGGCTGTGGTTTCTTGTGAGGAGACAGCCTCCAACTGCCTACCCTCGGACTGCCCATGGGCTCTGTCTGGTGAATCACCACTGACCTCTGGGTCATCAGCCTCTATGGCTCCTGGTCTCTCTGGGCACCGTGGCACTTTTCTCTGCTCTTGCCCAGCTGCACTACCAGGGGTTTCTGAAGCAAAATTGCAGGACTTTTAGTACTTTTTTACTCCCATGTGAGTGCTGTGAAAATCAAGAGGTGTTCCTGGGTACCCATCTGAAGTGTCCTTGGACAGTCAGCAGCAATTGAGATGCTCTTAGAATATCCTGTGTGCCACTGTGAGGAGACCGATCTGCTTGAAGAATAAATGTTCGTGATTCAGTTTCTGTTTCCCAGAAAAGGAGGAATTGCAAGGTGTGTGTGACCTCCTCCCTGGTTGAGTGTGTGGCCTCACCTGTGGCCCTAGGAATCCAGAGAGGAGCGAATGTTTGGATTTTGTGCAGGCTGGGGAAAGAATGTGTGTCTATATTCCAGGGAGCAGTGTGCTTGCTGCATTGCATCCTGGGGAGTTTCTGAAAGCAGGAAAGGACTCTAAGAAAGGGTCGGCATCTGAGCACTGCAAAGTGGAACCCAGAAACTAGAAACTCCCCGAGGAGTGTTCACAGCACCCAAGCACTGGAGGGAACCTGCAGTGTGCTCAACTAATTTGGAATAGAAGGAAGACAAGGCTTGCTGAGAGGGCCCCCCGACAAAAGCAGAGGTAGGGGGACACTAGCACAGTAAGAGTGATGTGTGTGTGTGTGTGTGTGTGTGTGTGTGTGTGTGTGTGTGTGTGTGTGTGTGATTTAAGCTGCATGTGCACGGTGGTAGCACCTGCCGGGAGGTGGAGATGGCTATAACAAAGCTTCAGAAGCATGAAGACATTTAGTGGAAGATTAACTCTAGGAAATGCTGTGTTTGTGGAAGGAGCAGACGACTGGCCCAGGATAGGAAACAGGCAATAGACACTGAGTGGAGAGCCAGAAGTAGCTCTGCCTTGTTTCCCTAGGGAAAGATTGGGCTCTGGACAATCCCCAAAGACAGACACATTCTTAGGACTGTTGGTTTTGCATTTAGTCAGAGCCTATGTCCTGGCTCCCGTGAGTAAGGACTGAATCCACTTGCAGGGTGGATGGATCCCATCTTTTTTGGAAGTCATCAGCTGAGTCCTGGAATAGGGACTCCTCCTGCTGGTTCCTTTAGTTAAGAAACTCATGGAGTCAGTTTTTCTCCATTCTAGAAGAAAGGGGCATCAGAGGGCAGTATGGAATACCTGAGAAAACAGAAGGAAGGGTTTTGTTTTATTCACAGACCAAGGCAAGCTTAGAGAACTTAGAGAAGTAAGTGTGTGTGGAGGGTGTATGTGTATGTGTGTGTGTGTGTGCGCGTGCGTGCGTGCGTGCGTGTGTGTGTGTGTGTGTGTATGTGTATATGTGTGTATAACTACCATCTTTACATCCAGGCTCCTTGTGACAGACATCTGTCAGCAGAATTGGTCCTGAATGCCCAGACTCACATGGTCCCCTCCCCTAGAGCTTCTGATAAGATGGGAGAATTGCTTTCTGTAGCTGGGTCCTCTGTTTTTACATTAACTAACTAACTAACTAACTAACTAACTAACTAACTAACTAACAAATTTGTGTGTCTGTGGGCACCCATAGGCCACAATACACATGTGGAGGCCAGAGGACAACTTACTGGGGTTAGTTCTCTCTTTCCACCATGTGGGGCCTGGGGATTTAACTCAGTTGTTAGGCTCAGCGGCATTCACCCTTACTCACAGAGCCATCCTGTGGTCCCTGGAGCTGGGCTCTCTATAGCCCTGGTCTCTCTTCCCATTTCTACAGGAGTACAAGGGCAGCTGAAGCTTTGTCTGATACTTTCTTGCCTGGTGGCCAGATTTGCACAGGAAGGCCTGCAGCAACCTGGGCAGGCCTACTAGTCTTGAGTAGAACTCTCCCGGGCTGGTGACAGGCTGGTGCCTCCTCTTCTCTCCTCTGCCATCCTCAAGGAACTCACATTCTCTAGTACAGGAGAGGAAATTAAGCCAAGCAATATCATAGATTTATTTTGATTGCACAGAAGAATCTCATCTGCATATATTAGAATAGAGGCAACAGTCAAACATATTAAGCATGTTTTCTCAAGATAGAAATCTCCTGGTTTTAGACAAAGATTTGACATTGGTACCTCTGGGCTCAAGAGATATTTGAAGATCAGGAGGAGCAGATGGGACCTTCCGTGACTGACCTCTGAGGGCCCCAGACAGGTGCTGCTATTCTTGAAGTCTTCCCAAGCTGTCTGCCATGAGGCTTGACATTCCCACAGTACTCACTCATTTAGATTTAAGGAACTGAAGCTACTTTTAAAAATGTAAATGTTGCCTGGAAGGGTAACATATTAAGATATAATTTGCATTAGCTTGAATTAATTTATCAGGTTAGCACTGCTCCCTTATGAGTGCTCAGAAAATGTGGAAATTGGTTTTGATTGGGGATGGGGCAGGGAGCCAGGAGGGCCAGCTGGGAAGGCAGGGCAGGTAGGACCTTCGCTACAGAGGGCAGCCCTGGGCACTATCAGTATGTCTACAGATGAACTGGATGCAGATCTAAGAGCCAGGGCACCAGAGCCAGACTTGTGAGCCTCGGATGCTTTGGCAGACAGCCTATCGATCATCTACATGCTACTGACGGTTCACCCGAATGCTGATGCCTGATCACCACGTTCATTTCATCTCCTGTGCCAAAGCTGAGTGTATTAGTTACCATTCCCAATGCTGCTACCGAATGCCCACCAAAAGCAACATAAGGGGCTAGGGAGATAGCTCAGTCAGTTCATGTTTGCTGTGTGATCATGAGGACTCGGGTTCAATCCATAGTCAGGAAAACAGACCCCGGCTACTTCCATTTCCTAAGAGACTTAGATGCATTACTGCATCCCTGTGTCCCAGGGTCCTCACCTGAAAAAGAAGGATAATATAACTCACAAGGGTGCTGAGAAGATGAGCAGAAAACGGGTACTCAATGAACAGTATCATACGTACATTTGGATTTTCAAGGAAGTAGCCATGTTATGCACAGGTCCCTGTCTATGGTCTCCACGCCATCATGAAGGATAAGACATTCCTAAAACTCAACAAGGCAAGATGGCGCTGGAATCTTAAGCTATTGAGGTTTCCAGGCGGCCACTCCAGTGTTTCTATAGATTGACGAGTCCTTTAGGACTTATGGACCCTTCTACAGCCCGAGATAGTTGACCCATAAGGAAAACCGCTCAGGAAACTAGTCAGTTTTATTTACTCATGGTATGTAATGGATACCTGAAGACGCTTTCAAAAACAACCCACTACAACTCCGTATGGATGTGAATTCAACCTGGCGGCACAATGCTTGGTTCATGGTGATTGCTCACTACCGGGTAGGCTCTCAGTTTCTGTCTGAACATGCTGCTCTGGGAAGGTCCTGGCCCTTTGACTTAGTAGTGGTGTCTATTATAACCTGGGACTCGGTAATTTACCTTTATGGCTACTTCTTATGGGTATTCTGGAAGACAAATTTGAAATTAAACCTTAGAAAAGACCAAGTTCAGTTCATCAAAACTCAGCATAAAGAGGCAAGAGGAAGAAAGGCAAGCAGAAAGAACACTTGCCATACCACTTTGAAATACGATTTCTGGCCAGGTGTCGGTGGCACACGCCTTTAATCCTAGCATTTGGGACGCAGAGGTAGGCGGATCTCTGTGAGTTCCAGGTCTGTAGAGCTAGTTCCAGGACAGTCAGGGCTACACAAAGAAACCTTGTCTTAAAAAACAACAAAAACAAACAAACAAATAAACAAACAACAACAACAAAAGAAATACTATCTCTGGTGAAGGTGGTTAATTTATTTTGTTCTGTTTTAGGGAATGCAAAAATTGAAACTATTCAACAGATGAAGATGTGGTCTTCGGCTTTCAAAAAGTTGTCACATATTGATATGTGATATCAATGCTATGAGAGCCTCCATGTTTCAGGTAGAATAAAACACAAAAACAAACCAGAGGCTCTGTTTCCCAAAGAGGAGGGTTCAAATCCCAGCTTTAACATGGTGCATACATTTGACTAACCTGTTTAGGCTTCTTGGTCCATAAGATGTCCACCTTAAGATGAAATTACAAGTTGATCAGAAGCATTCTGTAGCCTAGGCTGACATGGAACTCACTATATAATCCAGGGTAGCGTCAAACTTAAAGCAATCCTTCATCTTCAGGCTCCTGAGTGCTGGGATCACAGGTGTGAGACACCGCGCCCAGCTTTGTCTGATGATTTTTATTTGCTTTTAAACAATGAACTTGATTTAAAAAAAATCCTGTGCTTCAGCTAAATGTGTCTCTGGAAAGCTAACCTCCTGGGATTATAAAACAATAAACACAGAGTCCTAATTGAAGCTAAAATACCTCAGAGAGGAAGGTGGCACTTGAGAACTGAGTGATAAGCCACGCTACAGGAAGCCCTGATAAGGGACTTTTAGGCAAGTGAAGTTCCCTGACCACAGGGTGTGTTCTGTTTCTGCAGAATGGATTTCCAGAGCCTCCTCTGGATGCCAAGGGGCACCCTGAGACCCTGCCAAAGTGCATGGTAGGTCCAAGGACGGGTGTCTGTACGATCCTTACCTCCTGCTTTGGTTGCTCTCAGTACTAGGAGAGATAGAGCAGAGAGAAGCCAAGAAGCGCAGCCTGTCTATTTTCTTACAAATTGGGTGATGGGACGACTCAGACAGGCACGGTATCTGTGTTTAATTAACAAGCCAGGGCAAGCAAATGCTCGCAATTGATTGATGCCTATGAGGGAGGCATTGGCAAAACACTCAGTGTCTGCCAGTTTTCCCTTTCAGGCAGTCGTTTGCTACAGCTCCCCAAACTTCTTCAGAAATGGTACCAACTCCAAGTAGGCACATACCTTTGGCCCACGAGGAAGAAAGCCACTGTAGATACGTTTCATGATTGCTCTCATTACCCATACTGCCAGTCTTGAACTCCTTGGCAGTTTGGAGGTAGCATGTGTAGCAACAGGTAAACTGCTCTGACCCATGGACCAAAGAATTGAAGGCTGCAAGCTGTGGTGAGGCCAGAGCCAATACTGAACCAACCAATCCAGCCCCCCCCCCTTTTTTTTGCCAATCAGTACATCTTCTTGAGCCTCTGTAAGCTACAGCAGGACCATAGCCTAGAGCTCTAGAGCATTGAAGCCATTCTCCACACCAAATTTAACTTCTTTCTCGGAAGCTATTCTTGGCTTCATCTTGACTTTGGTAGAGATTTAAAGCATGAGCTATACAAGTAATCATGTACTGGTACTATTCAGTCTTGTGAATCAGTGAACTCGTATATACAGAAAAGCAATTGGCCACCACGAGGAAGAAGCATATGTCAAAGGCTGAGCTTGCCTCCTGAGCTGAAGCCAGAGATGAGAAGAGGTCACTGCTGAAGATACCAATGGCCATGTCACCCTTCAGGTCTACAGATAAGTTATATAAGGACCAGAAGTACAGAGAGGAAATACAGGTGGTTCTCACTGGGCTAATTTACTCCCCAGTGTCTGAAAACATTTTGAGCTCCCTTACTGAGCTTGAGGGTAGGAGGAGGGAGCTCTAGTCACCCAGCAGGCTTAGGACCGGGATGACATAGCAAGTCCTGTGTTTCACTGCACAGCATTTCCCTACCCAAGTCAGGTCCAGTGCCCAGACTGAGAAACTGCCAGAAAGAAAGGGAAAGAGGAGAGACAGAGGTGGGGGGGAAGGGGTGTTTAGTGATTAACATGTTATCTATAACCTCCCTTATTTCTGTCCTTTGCAACAAGGTCAGAGAAGATGTTCTTTTACTCCAAATCCTATATTTCTTTGTGTGGATCTTAGTGTTTTAGGGCACAGGGATCATATAGCCCTTAGCCCCTCAAAGGAGTTCTGTTGTGAGAGTTTACGAATCCTTGCTCTAAGTATCTACATGAACGCCCTGCTTCTGCAGCAGACCCTGCTCCCAGGAGACAACAGGCTCTTGCTTCTCCGCTACCTACCTGTGTGCTCTAGTGACTCCAGAGCAGGCAGATTTTAGACTCAGCATCGCTTTTGTCTGTGAAGAAGATAAGTACGAACAGCCTGCATTTCCCTGTACCTGCTTTTCACACAGAACTACCATCGGAGTAACAGTTTTTCACCTGCCTGTTCAGGAGATTTCCCAAGCCCTGCTACTTGTTACAGTGGTAGAAACACCAGCTTTCTGTCTGTCTTCGTAGACATAGTCTATGGTGCTACAGTCGTCACCATCGTTTTCCTCATAACCTTGCTGATATGGGAAAACAAAAAGACTCAGATGTCATCCAGTTCTTTCCCCTAGTCTGTGGTTCTCTTGGCCCAAACCGGGCCAACTTGAGGAGCTCCAGGTTGCCTGTTCTAGAAGTCTGCTCTTCCACCATTCATGGCTGCACTTCCTTTGAGGTCCTCTGGGGGAGGCAGCTCCGTGGTACTATTTCTCTTGGTTAAGTAGTCTACATGGGAAGCATGGGGTGTCCACTGTTTTGCCATCTCAAACAGAGCTGAAACTAGAACACACTTCCTCCTGATGGCCCTGCACTGTGAGAGGTCTCCAGCCATGTCCAAGGCCAGTGACCTCAGCTAAGTGCCTGGACTTTGCTTCTCCCCTCAAGGGTCAGGGTTTAAGATAGAGTGCAGACACGGATCCTGCTATTTCCCACAGGGCTGCCTTTCTCTCTTGCTGTCTGCCATTGCTGAGTGACATTTGTGCCAGCTGCTCCCAAAGGGAGTCACTCTGGTGAAATGTCACAGGCTTCAGTGTGACTAGCCCTTCTCCATCCTTCATTTCTCTTCTAGCTGTCTCCCTCCCACATCTCAAGTGCCTTCTTTGTTTTGAAAGGACACCACCTTGATATTCAAGTGCAGGAAAAGGTAATTACATTTCTCTTCAAGTCTGCCTCTCAAAAAGTCTTCAGATCATCCCTGGCTGAAACACTGGGATTATTCCCCAGGGAAAAGGATGCTCGTGGTAGCTTCAGCTGCTTCCCTTGCCTTTTCTCTCACCTGCCACTTCTTCCCATGTGAAGGTGATGATGCTGGCATCGTAGAGCGCTGCTGCCTCCCGCCCTCCTCTGTGGTCTTCTGAGAGTCGGGGACCTCTGTCCCAGCAGAGGCCAAACACCTCGTTCAGTGTCACACAAGCAGTAAGTGGTGGCTCTCCCCTGTATTTGCCGCTTAGGCACAGGCTTAGTAACTACCTCTTGTAACCGCTGCGACTGTTCGCAAGGACCCAAACCAAGGGGGGCGTGTTTGGATAAATGATTTTCTCTTCTTCTGATTTACCGTTTTTTCAGTTTTTAAATATGAAAATCTGTACAAAGATACCAACATGAAATCATGTTCTTGTTATGCATCTGAATATAATCATCATTATCCGAAAGAAGAAATTATTGATATTTCGAATTGTCCTAGGCAATCCAGCACACAGAGCTGCTATTTGGTGGGGACTGACTTAAGGGCCTGGGCTTAGTCCTCACTCAGCACTGTGATTTTTAGCTAATTTATTTTATGTTTCTGGGCCCTATTTTCTTGATGAAATGTTAAGTGTTGAGTTGGGTGTTTCAGGGCTCCTGTAATGCTCATGTCCAGCACTTCTTGACAATTCTAGGTCCAGGTTCTACTCATTATACAGAAAGAAGAGCTTCTAACTTTGGGAATGATTTTCACTCCTCTCCTGCTTTGGATGAACCTGAACAGCAACTGAATCTGGTCCTTTGTCATCTGGGGCCCTCTTCTGCACTACAGGGAAAGCTCATGTGTTTTCTTGTTCTCCTCCCAAGAGCTAGTTTTTCTAGTAAAATGACCCCTGTTTTCAGCTTGTCCTTTCTTCAAGCTAGATTTCCACCCCCTTCACTCTCCTCTCAGTCTCCTTCTGAACTTCCCAGCTGCTGGCTTGCTTTCTGGTGCTTCTGTGGGATTCATCCCCCCATCTCTTGCTCTCTTTGTATTTCAGTCTCTGTTTTAGTTACTGTTCAATTGCTGTAAAGAGACACCATGAACAAGTCAACTCTCTTAAAGGAAACATTCAGCTGGAAGATTGCTCACAGTTTCAGAGGGTTAGTCCACTATAATTGTGGTGGGGAGCATGGGGGCATGCAGGAAGTCATGGTGCTGGAGAAGTGGTTGAGAGCTATATCCTGATCCATAGGCAGGTGGAAGAGGGAGGGAGGGAGGGAGGGAGAGAGAGAGAGAGAGAGAGAGAGAGAGAGAGAGAGAGAGAGAGAGAGA
>CABHPQ010151744.1:21863-45949 GCA_902168405.1 Peromyscus aztecus
CTCTCTCTCTCTCTCTCTCTCTCTCTCTCTCTCTCTCTCTCTCTCTCCTTTTAGAGATGAGTGCATTATCTATAACCAGCAATCAATTCAAATAATGTGTGACAGACATGGTGCCAATTTGCTAAACTTTTGATATTAGAGGTACCGCTATCGATGCGTAAGCTCACCGCCTGGCTCAGCTCATCCTTGGGAAATTACCCAGCCACTTGTCACACTCCCACAAAATGACAGTTCTTCTTCAGGGCTTCTTTTCCCTCAATAGTTCAGGCATCTCTGAGGATTCTTTTAACTAGAAAATTCTACATTGTCATTTACCAAGCTACCAATCAACAATTTGTGGATACTTTAAGGCCCAGGATCAAATTTTAGATGCCTAATTTCATTGGTGGCTGTGACAGTGGCTGAGGAAGACATTTTAGGAACCCAAACACGGTCAGTTGCCTTCTTTTCCCCAACTCAGGAACTGTACTTGGTAATTCATTTTCCTCACTCTGATATGTTTCACCTGTATGCAGTGGCCTGACTCCAGCCTATTCATTCAACCATCCATCCTTTGCCAAACACTGAACACTCATTATGTGAAAATTATTGTTTTGGATGGCGAGCTGTGCTGAGCTCAGGTTTTCTTAGATTATGTAGCTCCACAGTTTAACTCTGCAATGAGATTCATCAAAGACTTGTTGAGTGTCTGTAGTGGGTCAGGTCCTCAGCTCCTGGAATATCAGACGTTCCTGGCACAGAACACATGACTGTTGTTTACCCTATCTCTGATGTCAGTAATGATGCATACTTTTGGGTTGAATGTTCCTTCTTTTCTCACACAACTTGTGCCTTTCTTGCTCAGTGAAGGGGTCTTCTAGTCCATGTTTCCATTAGGATGCTCATCTGGAATCTTGGATGACTTTCCATCTGGATTCTGTGGAAACAGAGGAAAAATGTTCTTATCTTCCAGCAGAACCTCTTCCTCATGACTCAATATCCAGAGCTTCTTTGCTTACCTCTGACTTTTGTCCATTTCTCTATCATCCTCTTCCCCTTGAAGAAGAGTCAGGGATCCTTTGTAATTTCCATTTGCTCTGAAGAAGATGCTTTGTGGCCTGGGGCAGGTTTTTATCCATCACTTGATGGATGTTTCTGTCTTTTGAGTTATTATGGAAAAACCCCCTATAACCAGTCATGTAGAAGTTTGTTTTCATTTCTCCTGCATAGATATCTAGAAGTGGCGATTCTGTGTTTACCACTTGGTGAAACTGTTAGTCTGTTTTCCAGAGCACCTGCATCATTTCTGATTTCTACCACCATTCAACCATCAACTCTCCACCAAGACAAGCAGCTGTTCTTTCTGGAATCGGAGTAAGTGAAGGAAGCTACATTTCCCATCCTGCACTGGAGTGTGGCCATAACTAACGTTCACCTCCTTCCCCAACCCCATTACTCATTATGGATTTCTCTCACTTTAAGCCAAACCAGGTGGCTGACTTAGCCCAGTGTGATTCAGTGATCTGCAGAAAGGACCGAGATCTTGCATTTCTGGCAAGCTTTCCAGGGATGTCCATAGGGACATTGGATGGTGTATTAGGTTCTTTTCCCATTGCTGTGATAAAATACACTGAGAACAGCACCTCAAGGGAGTAAGGGCTTACTTCAGTTCACAGTTCAAAGGTACAGTCCATTATAGTAGAGAAGTGAAGGCTTGAAGCAGTTGGTCACATGGTATCCATTGTCAGGAAGCAGAGCAAAGAATAATGGTGCTCAGCATCCCAGCCCAGGGAATGGTGCTGCCCACTTTTAGAATGAGTCTTCCCACCTCAATGAACCCCTTCAACATAGTCTCTCATAAACATGCCCAGAGGTTAAATAATCCCTCACAGGTGTGCCCACAGACTTGTTTACTAGATGATTTCAGACTACAGTTTTGACAATTAGCACTAATCATCACAGGTAGCCAAGAAATATATCAATTCATCCCCAATTGCCATATCCTTATGGTTTCTGCAATTGTCCTTTATAATTTTTTGCTGGGCTTCGAGCACTTAGACAGACCCTACTGAGTTCTAGAAGCAATCCTTTTTCTCACCGTCTAACAACACGGCAACTCCTCTTCTATCCACCATCACCATAAGCAATGTTGGCTCAGAGGACAAGCCTTCCGGGTACTCACTAAACGGGTGTGTTTGTGTGTCTTGTCATTCTTTTGGATTGCTGACTCTGATTCCACGGGGATCATTACAGGACCAGTGAATCCCATGGGCTTTCATCCATTGTGTTTTTCTTTTCTGAGGTAAGAGGTTTCTAGGAGCGTACACTGTGAGTGGGTGGCTGGTAGGGAGAGTCCATGAGAACTGGTCACGGTGAGTGACAGCAGAGGCAGGACAGTGAGACCCAGAAGATACAGAAAGATGCTTAAGAAGCATCTGCAAAGGAGGGCTTGCAGTGTGATTCAGAAATCAAAATACAGATACCCTATAAGCATGGGGCAAGCAAGGCAGTGGACACTGTGGAAACCCTGGAGGGACTCAAGGTGGAGGGATGACCATGGCCTGGACGAGTTAGGGGGCTTTCAGGAACTGGTGGGCTGGTCATGGTTTTGATGATTATATAGATATGAGACTGGTGAAAAGGTAGAGGAAGTATTGCAGGTGGTCCAGACAGGGTGAAGAAGACTTAGATGCATGTGAATTGAGTACGGTGCATGGGTGTGTTCAAGGCGGGAACACAGACCCATGTAGAGTTGATTTCTGGAAGGAATAATAAGAATAGCATTTTTTTTGGTGGGAGGGGCCCTTTAGGGAATACTTAGTGTGGGCCAGACACCATGCTGCTTTTCTATATGCTTTATTTAATCCTCAAAATTACCCCTAAGTAGGCAAGTCATTCTGGAGACAGATTTGGGGTACCTCGACTGACCAACCAAGGACTTAGGGCTTTTTCTTTGCTGCTCTGGAAAGTAAATAGATTAGGGTCTAGCTTTTGCTAACTTTTATTTCCTTCATTTCTTTTATAGGGCCAAGCACATTGGGAAATTTCCATAATTTTGTTGACTACTAGGAACATTATCATGAATAGATCATTCATTATATGCACTGCACCTACGTGCTTGCCATGTAATAACTTATTTAATTCTCATACAAATATTGCAAGGTGTGGTAGGAAATTGAGACACAGAGAAGTAAAGTGATGTGTACAAAATAACATGGCAAGGAAGGGGCAAAGCTGTATGTTGGACCCCCAAAGTACTAGCTTTAAGGTATATGCATTTAATTACCATGCCACTAAGCCTCTCAAAAAAACCATTTAGGAGAGAGGTTTGGAGACCTTATTGATAATTAAGTGAAGCTTTTATAGCAGGGTCAATGGGAAGTCAACTGTTTTAGGGAGGATGAAAGGATGTGCTTCATTGGGTCTTCTACAGCCTCCTCCAGAGAAAAGGCATCTTCTCCGGTCCTCAAGTGTCAGGAGATGCAGCCCTGCACATCTCTGGGTGGCCTGTGTGTGTATGTTTTCTATTCTCCCCCCACAGTGTATTTACACTCAAGACTGTGATAAACATCCATTTGCTTTAACACATGTGAAAATACCTTAGCAACTTCCTGCAGCTCTGGCCTGTTGCTAAGCAGTGACCCTTCTGCTACCATGGCAACATCACCAGACTCTGGAGGGCTGCTGGTACCAATCTCCTGACTAGACTTGGGCCTCAGGATCACATTTGCTCTCAGGGGCAGCCGTTCTCTCTTATTGTTTAGCTCCGTCAGAAAGGCCTGTGTCGTCCTCAGGGAAGCTTCCTAGGGAAAGCAGCATTCAGTGTGCAGCTGATGAGATCTGTGGCTTATCTTTACTGCCGTCCCCACTTCACTCTGCGGAGTGGGTGGAGCTCAGGGGGGATGTGCCAGAAGGTGCAGTGAGCTTTTTCTCAACTGGACCAATGGAATGAATTAAGGACAGTGATGCCTCTGGAAATAAGAGCAACAGGAAGCCACTACCACCCCGAAAGAGAGAGAGAGAGAGAGATTTACAGAAATGATTTTCCAGTTATAAACCTGGAATCACAGAGCAGGGGTCCCTTGGACAGGGCAGTGTATTGTGCAACAGTGGTTGAGTCAACAGCCAGCCACATCTATGATAATAACTATGCCATTTAGTCTAAGTGTGTCTTAGGCTATACCATCCAATTTGCATGAGTCCATTCTACGCATATCTTGGACATATCCTTGTGTTTAGGTGACACATGGATGTATTGCAAGAGATACAACTCTGGGGGAGAGAGGCCTGTGTGATGGTTAATATGGCTTGTCAACAGCATGGCAGCACCTAGGATCACCTAGGAGACAAACTTCTTATTATGCCTGTGGAAGTTTCTAGGTTAGATGAATTGAGTGGCCAGACATACCCTGTGGTCCAGACTGAAGAGGAGAAGGCAAGAAGAACATCAGCATCCACATCTCTCAGCTTCCTGACTGCTGACACAGTGCCTGATTGCCTTAACTTCCTGCCAACAAGCTTTCCACCAGGATGTGCTTATTGCCTCCAACCAGGAAGTAGAATGAACCCCCTTTCTCTTAGTTACTTCTTGTCAGGTGGCTAGTCACAGCGGGAAGAAAAGAAACTAACACAGCAATAAAGAAATACCTAGAACTCACCCTCGTGTTTCTCACTGGCCAAATGGAATTGGAAACATCCGTAAAGTAACTCAGACATGCAGCCTTCAAGGACACTGGCCTCGTTAGTAAACGAGGCAAAGAAGAACTAACTTAGAAGTTATGTATGAATATGGTGAGGTAGGCAGAGACGAGCATGGCTGAGTTGTCAAACCAGACAGCCTAGAGAGACCAAAATCTCCATCTAGATCTACCTGTGAGGCAGGATAAAGGCCTTGGAGTAGAGCCAGTGGCAGACACGTTTAACCAGGAGGCGTGGCATCAGGGATAACAGGCAGGTGATGGAAGTAAAACCCAATGTATTGTCTCAGTCCGTCACTGAGGGAAGTCAGGGCAGGAACTGAAATAGAAACCATAGAGGAATGCCACTTGCTGGCTCACTGTCAAGTTCCTACTCAGTCGACTTTCTTTTACAGCCCAGGGCCACCTGCTCAGGGATGGTGCCTCCTCTTTCTTCTGGGTGTTTCTCCAGCTCCTTGCTAGTAGCCTCAGGCCAGCTTTGCCCCATTTTCATGTCCTACACCAAGAAGTATGACCATGGGTCACATTTTTTTTTGATAATATGGGCACCAACAGCAATTGTTGGGATTCAAGGAGTGTTTATAAGTGGTTGGCCATTAAGGAAGTAGATCCCAGATACAGAACTGGGATTCAGGTAGAACATTAGTTTTGAGGGAATTCAGAAGGGTACCCGCAAAGGCTCTGATACTATGAACAAGTCATGGGCTTCAGCAAAGAATGTTAGGGCTGGATGCTAACGGGAGATACTTCTCTGTGGGTCTTTCATATTTCTGGCAGATGGAAGGCTGACTTCTCTTCATTCTTGACTGTCTTCTCAAGATGTTTGTGTAGTGAATATCCTCAAAAGATATGGATTGTATCTCTTTCTGCAGCAAATGACAGTCATACTTAGTAACCTATATGAAATATTTGGGTTTCCTAAACTCTGGGCTCCTGTCCTAGACCATAACCCACCCTGTATTCTTATGACTTCTTGCAACCTTCACCTTGTTCAGGAGATGTTGAGACTTGGGAGAATAGTAAAAGTAAGTAGAACTGGCTACTGCAGCTGCTTGAAGTAATAAACCATCTCTGGTCTTCGACCTGGGATCTCACCCCTTGAACATCTGTGGCAGGTTGACTTGTGACCTTCACAGTTCTTGACAGGCTCATGGTAGGCTTCAACCTCAAGAAATATGGGTCTGGACTAATGGGAAAGATAACCGAGTCTGAAGCAAGGGGCCTGGGCTCTGTTGGACTTCTCCAAGGACTGGGGGAGAGCTGACTCTTAAGTGTAGGGTTAAGGGTTCTGTGTGGAGGAAAAAGTGGGAAGAAGAAATGAGGATCCAAGCTGCCTTTATAGGCACCAAATTCAACTAAATGATTAAATCTAAAAAGAGGCACATGGGACCTTCATAGGTTGTCTTAGTTCATTTGTGGTGCCATTACCGAAAATCAAAGATTTGATTACTTGTAGAACATAGAAATTTATTTTCTTATAATTCTAGAGGCTAGAAGAGTAGTTCTCAACCTTCCTAATACTGCAAACCTTTAACGCAGTTTCTCATGTTGTGGTGACCACCCCCAACCAAAAAATTGTTTTCATTGCTATTTCATAACTGTAATTTTGCTACTGTTGTGAATCATAATGTATATATCTGTGTTATCTGATGGTCTTAGGTGACACCTGTAAAAGGGTCCTTCAACATCCAAAGGAGTCATAACACACAGGTTAGGAACCACTGGGCTAGAAAGTCCAAGATTAAGGCACTATAAGGTTCAGCTGTGGAGAACGCTGTGTTTAAACATAGCAGAAGGCAGAAAAACAAGGAGAGCGGTGCCCCCTGTGCAGCTTCGTTTTTTTGTGAACTTGATACAAGTTCGACTCATTTGGGAAGAGGGAAGCTAAATTGAGAAAATGCTTCGATCAGACTCCTCCAAAGGCAAGTCTTTGGGAGCATTTTCTTGACTGATGATTGATGTGGAAGTACCTAGCCCACTATGGGCGGTGCCACTCGGAGGCAATGGGCCTGTGTTGAATAAAGAAGCAGGCTGAGGAAGCCATGAGGAGCAAGCCAGTAGGCAGTGTTTCCTCATGGCTTCTGTTTCAGTTCCAACCTCCAGGTTCCTGCCTTGCCTTTCTTCAATAATGGATTGCAATTGGGACATGTAAGTGAAATGAACCCTTCACTCCCCAAGTCGATTTTAGTCATGGTGTTTTATCCCAACAGAGAGCAAACTAGAACACTCCCCAGGTCAAGCCACTTTTAAAAGTCCACCTAGTCCCATCCATGAAGAAGAAACCCTCAGGCCAAGTCACCTCTTTCTTATATTTGTTTTGGTGTGCTAGTGTGTGCATACATATACAAGTGTTTTCACAATGTGTGTGCAAACCAGAGTTTGACATGGGGTGTCTTCCTCAATTCTCTTCTACCTTATATATTGAGGCAGCATCTTACACTTGAACCCAGAGCTTGCTGAGTCAGTTATTCTAGATAACCAGCTTGCTTTGGGGATCTCTTGTCTCTACCTGCTGTGTGCCAGGATTACAGACAAGCCTTGATGTTTGTGCTTGAGGATCTGAACTACAGACATCACACTTGGGTGGTGAAC
The DNA here is from genome assembly GCA_902168405.1 of Peromyscus aztecus. Classification (NCBI taxonomy): domain Eukaryota; kingdom Metazoa; phylum Chordata; class Mammalia; order Rodentia; family Cricetidae; genus Peromyscus; species Peromyscus aztecus. The sequence goes on from CABHPQ010151744.1 coordinate 29,132, forward strand.
ACTTTGCCCACTGAGATATTTCCCCAGTCCTGCTCTTGGCACTTCCTAATGATCCTATTTCAGTATTTTCACATTGGCAACACCTAAATTTTAGATGGTACACATTCACACTATAGAACAGACCATTTTATTCTTTGATTTCCAGCTCTGCATATTTGAATCATCTGAAGAAGATTCCAAAAGTGCAGGTGTCTGAGCATTTCCACAGGGATTCTAATCTCATCAGTAAGGAGTGACATGGGGCCGGTTCCAAGGTTACCTGGCTGTTCTGAAATCCAGATGAGTTTGAGACACACCTACCTATCTACTGTGAGGAAGCAGGCTCACAGCATTTAAAGAGGCTTGATTCAGACTCTGTTCACTTGAGATGTTACCAGGCTGAATCCCCAGGTTCCTGGGCTTTGTACTTGGCTTATGATCCCAGAGTCATGGATGGTTTCTGTTGCTCAGGACCTAACTCAGCTTCAGCCAGAGCTTCACCTGGAACTTGACCAACAGAGTCTTTCCCTCCAGAGTGGAGCAAGGCAGGGATCCAGAGGGAAGGCTTCTTTTCATGTTGTCAAGTAGGAGCCTGGGTTGCTAGGCAACCAGGCAGTCCAAGGCAGCCTTGCTGCTCTGTGGTGGTGCTTTGCATTTTAAGATTCCTTAGGTGGATTCTGGAGACCCTTAAGAGTTCTGAGGGGCAGACATGGCAGCTGTGTATGTCTGAGTACAGGTTCACTCTGTCTTTGTCATGCCTGCATGGCTATCATAAGTTAGAGGAAAGGTTTTGGTGCCTCATAACGTAACTGGCCTGGCAGGAATGAAGGAATTCTAAAGAGACACATGTGTCTCCAACTCTCACTATCAGACTATTAAAACAATGGACCCTGAAGAAATGGGAAATTCCCCAGATATCGAATGTTGAGGGAAGGAAAGGGCTCTAGGATAGAGGGGGAATTTGTCTCCATTAAAGAGATTTCACACAGGTAACACCTTGTTAGAGGAGCTAACAAGATCATAATGAAGTCCAGACAATGATGGATCAGTGGTGGGGAGGACCACACCTTGACCAGGGCTGCTTACACGTGCATAATCTTGGTTATTTGTTTAAACCTTAATCTCAGTTCAGGACCCTAAAGAAGACACTTGAGGGAGTCGTTGGATTTCCCTGTACCTCGGCCACACTGAATACATTTCTTTTTGCTAGTTTCCACTATTAATTTGGCTCTTTTGATTAGCCTGTTGAGAATGGGTGACCAAACCTAGCTTGGGACATAGACTGTGATCCTCCAACTTCCGATACCAATAACGGAATGAAGAGAGCTGGAATGCTGTTCAGCAGGTGATTGAAGAGGAGGGCTCATTAAAGCTTGAAGGGCCTTGGAGAGCTTTTGAAATTAGGAAGTAATTTCAAATTTATAGAAAACTTATAGCAAGGACCACACAAAACATACCCACATTTTCTATTTTTATCAGTTAATCAATTTGCTTTGTTCCTGACCTTTCTCTCACCATAATATTTTTCTTAACCATATGAAATAAGTTGGATACACGATGAGCCTTAACCCGACAATATTTCAATGTCTATTTCCCCCTAATAAAGGTGTCCTTTCCATATTTTTAAAAATAGACTCACAGGACATCGATCAACTTACAGTTTAATTTTGAAAAAGTATTATTATTTAACTCACTTAGTGTTTTCATATTTTGTCAGTTAACATTATGATATTTTTTTTTACAGTTTTTTCCTTCTAGTGAAAGATCCAATGTAGAATAACATAGCCTAGAATATACATTGAGATATTGTCTTTTATTATTTATATATGTATGCATTTGTTGTATTTTGTTATCTTGTTTCTCCTTTAATATGGACCCCACTTCAGCTTTGCCTGTTTAGTCTCCCTTCAGCTTCTTCGTCATGGGTTTGGCATATGCATTCCAGGCCAGAATACTAAATCGGTGACATTATATCCTTCCTAGGGTATTATTTCTAGAGCCACATAATGTCAATTTGCTATCTTTTACTTTTGATTAACTGTGAAGAGTGTTGTTTAATCTCTTTTCTGTATGGTTATTATTTTATTCCATGTCTCTAATTGGCAGTGTAAGTCCACACAAGCCAACATTTCCCCACATGGTCAATATCAATCCTATTGGTGATTGTTACCCGAAACAATCTTCAAGGATTTCACAGTGAAGCTTCCCCAACTCTTGTTTCTTGAGGGCTCTATTATAGGTTACAAAACCGGCTTCCTGTCAAGATTCACCTTTGACGTTGGAAAGTAGTTCAAGGCTGCTAAACAGGGATCCTGTTTCTCCATGACTAGGCAGGAGCTTCTGAAGAGTTCTTCGGATGCTGTGCCTTCCTGAATTGGGTTTTGCATCATATAAGACTCGTTTCTGAGTCTCAATTGTACACAGTGTTATAAACAACAATACAACCATATAATTAATTAGTGCTTCTGGGTTTTAGGGACTAGTCTATTTATTTGCTTATTTCTTTAAGCAATTAACAAGGATCTGAGTGCTTATAATTACCACACACTGTCATAAATGCTGGGGACAGTGGTGAAATGGATGGACATAGAGCCTATCAATGATTAATCTGAAGTCTAGTGGGGAAGACAGATATTGGACATGCAATAATAGACTAAATTTTGAGAAGGCAGCAAGCAGAAATTGCCTTCTGAGAATGCATCAACAGGAGCAACCCTACCTTGGAAGTCCTTCAGAAAAAACTGAAATTAAGGATAAGGATGGGATTGTGGGAGGAGCCAGTGTACCCTCTCCAGAGCATGGTACATCCATATGGCTGGGTGTCTGGGTGAGGCAGGAGGGTTCATGAGAGATGGGGCTTTCCAAGCTATGGGAAAGCCTTTGAGCCTTTATAATTTTTTTTTTTTTATTCTAAGAGGTCAAGGGAAGTCTCTGAAGGAATTTTAAAACACAAGCGTGACAAAATTGCATATGTAAATGGAAAAGCTCACTCTAGCTGTTCTGTGGGGAAAGGATCTAGATAGTGGGGAAAGAAAGGTGGGGTGTTGGCTGATCAACTGGGGGGGGGGGCTCATCGGGAGGTCTAGGTGGAGGATGACTGTGGCCTGACTAGAAGGGATGGGAAACGATTGGATCTTTCTGACTTACCATCTTTCACCTGGCATTGTTATGGTTTACATGTGAAATGTCCCCCACACGATCATGTGTCTGAACATTTGGCCACCAGCTAGTGGCACTGAGAATTGAGAGATTGTGGAAATCTTAGGTGGTAGGGTTTAACCGGAGGAAATGGGTCACTAGGGGAGGGGATAAGCCCTTTGTTACTTATAGTAATTTACAGTACTAGTTCCCACTTCCTGTTCAGTCTATTTCCTGATTCATGGGCATATGAGGAGTCCAGCCACATGTTCTCACCACCATGAAGACACTTGTCTTCTCATGCATCATGGACTGTATCTCTGTGAACTGTAAGCCATAATAAACCCTTCCTCCATTAAGATGCTTTTAAAGTGTTTCATCACAGCAACAAGGAAAGTAACTAATACAGGTATCATGGATAGCCCATAGAATTACAAAAGTCACCTATTGTAAATGCTGGTAATTGAACCTAGATCTTCTGCAAGAACAGGAAATACTTTTATCTGCTAAGCCATTTTTCCAGCCCCCAGATGTCAGCTCTTGACCTACCTGGGAAATGTGTATGGAGTCCTTCTGAGAGAAGCTTAACTCGTATCCACAAAGAATAGCCAACCATGGGGCGGGATCTTACTGGTTGCTAAATAATTGGATTTTCTTGGGAATACTTTTCTTGATCCTCTCTCTCTCTCTCTCTCTCTCTCTCTCTCTCTCTCTCTCTCTCTCTTTTCTTTTTACAAAAGGAGCCAGTCCTATTTTTAAGTATTCTACAGTTTCATTTGGTTTGCATAACCATTTGAACTTCAGGAGCATTGTGGCATGGGCAATTTTGGCTCCTAGACAATACATACAGAATCATAGTGGAATCTTCTCCCCACCACCCCAGCATTCTTTGCTTTGACTGCAGCTTTTATGGCACATGATATGTCCCCATTAACTTTTATTAGACCCATAATTTTTTATTAACATTGAATACTAACTGTTTTCAGTGGCATCACTCTTCTGAAGAGTCCTCGATTAGTCGCGCATGATAACAGGTGCTAAATTGAAGTTGCTTCTGCCAGCATTTCACCCGCAGTAAATCCAACCATTCTACCTTGTCTTGCTTAAGAAGCCATGAAATTTCCAGACATTATCAGAAAAATGACCACAGTCAACGTGTTCTAAATGGAGATGGAAATGGAGCCCTGGATGGTTTGAGTCAAGATGCCTCATAGATAGAGACTGAGAGTGAGATCTCTCAGCCTAAGTGAGGACTCTCTGCAAGGGAGGTTGCCAAGTGACCTGAGCTTCCACAATGGGACTGCATCTAGTGGAAGTCAAGGGCTTCTTTCAACAATAGTCATAGTGATGGTTTTCTTCCCAAAGGTTAAGGACGCAACAAAGATCAGGTAGGCTTGCCTGCAGTGAGGAGTGAAGAGATGTGGGGCCAACTCTAATCAGCTTCATGCTATCTGCTTCAAACACCCTTGCCTTGAGTTTCAGGAAGAGTCTATTATCTAAAAGGATGTGGCTTAATTCTTCCCAGTGTAAGTTCAATTCAACTCAATTTAGTTCAATGTAATATGACTCAATTTTACAGCAGATTTTTTTTATATTTCCCACATTATGGCCCAGCAAGATGCCCATATTCACTATGATTGGTTAGATTACAGAGGTGGGACTTTAGAAACTTACAGAGCAGATCCCAAAGTAGTCAGAAGACCGCACTGTAGCTTGCTATTCTGTTATTTTCAATATGGAGCTTTCTGTTCATGAATAAACACAGCTGCCTGAGGTCCAGTTGTCATAATTTGAGTTCTGACAGAAGGGAAGAAGGGTAGATAGCTGCCATGTTTCCTTCCTGTAAGGGCTCTTTCAAAAAGTTGCATGAGATTCATGTAACACAGAGTTCAATCATGTTCTCCTATCTGTCTGCAAGGGAGAATGGAAAATACCATTCCAGGCAGCTTCAGCTAAGCTAGAATTTAGGGGTTCTATCACTAAGGAAGAATAGCAGAATACATATTGGGGGATATCTAGTAGATTCTAACATCAATGATGCAAGGTGTTATCTCTAGGTTTCTTTTAAAGAGGTGAGGAATGTCCTTTGGTACACACACACACACACACACATACACACACACACACACACACACACACACACACACACACACCCCTGATGAATTTGGAAAATATTGAGGTACCCAGTAGCTGAAGCTGAAAACAAACATCCACCCATCTATCCATCCATCCATCCATCCATCCATGCTGTCAACACATATATTGAGTATCTGCTATGTGTTCAACACCATGCTCATACTGAGGAAGTGGGTTTGAATTTATTAGCCCTCATATTCAAGGAAATCTATGATCTGGTGGAGGACAATTGCAAGGTATATTAATAACTTCAGATAATAATTGCTGCACTAGAAGTTGCTATTCATTTTTTTCATTGAACAAAGTCTCATTGAGTACCTACTATGTCATAGATGCTCTTGTAGACACCAAGGGTACTGAAGTATAAAGTCAATATTTTTACCAGAAAAACTGAGATGCAGAATGACAAAAGGATCCATGGGGGTATAGATAGGTACAGTGAGAGATGTGGATACAAGCTCATGACCGTGGAGATGAGTTAGGAAATGTTTCCTACAGATGATAACCCACTAAGACCATGAAAGAGGAACAAAGGTTTTCCAGTGCATCCTGGGGCCTCCTGCTTTTTTCCAGTGCAACCCACTAAGCACTGAAGAAATGAAGCTCTTTTGCCTTAATGCTCATGTGTGGTTGTATACATCACAGCGGCTGAAATTTGCTGACAACCATGCCAGAGACTTTTTAGTAATTCTCCCTGTTATACAATTGTGTGCATGGAAGTATTCACTTGGCTATGTTTCTTGTGAGAGTGGTAATAGAAGATATTTATGATTTTGCATGGTCTTAAGCATGGATAGTAGTATTTTTAAGCTGTCTTAGGTCTGGAGGGCCTGACAAATGCATTTCCACCATGGTAAGGCACTGGAAACAAAAAATGATTGCATCCCAAATGAAATGAAGACCCTGACAAAACACATCCTATCAGAGGGATGAAATTAGATAGCTGTCAAAATGCATTTGTCTCCTAAATAACCATCCATATGTTTTATGTTTTGGTAGCAATAGACGTTCATCAGTTTATCACAATGGTGCTGTCAGACACCTGGCAATTTAAAGCAGAAACTTAAAGATCCTTCTAGAACAATAGCATAAGAAGACTTTTTGGGGCTGTTTTCCTTGTTTCTTATATCTCCTCTTTTCTTTTCTCCCCTTGAGAACCCACAGTTTATTAGTACAAAGGAGCAGAGCATCTATTTAAAATCAATCCAATAATACTATGTTCCGAAGCATTAATTCCTGCCTGTAATCAGTTCCTTGCAGAGAATGTGCTTTTCTTCCTCAGGCTTCCTTCTTCAGGTGTGGTTTGTGGTGTGTATGTGTGTGTGTGTGTGTGTGTGTATACTCCTACACATGCATGTGTGCCTGAGTGTGTATGCTAGGTTTTGGTCCAGTGGGGACCCGAGATGCAGGCTCCCCCTGGCTCTATAGCTCCCTTGCAGTAGAGGAGTGTGACTTTGGTTCGAATAAAACAAATGTAAACAAGGAGGCATCCTGTGAGCCTTTTCTCCCTTGTCTGAATCACTTGTCATTCCTACTCTGGGCTGTGGGCTAGAGACATCAAAGTTAGTTCCGGGGAAGCAGGCCAGAGGGCTGGTGAGCCTGCATGCATCAGCAGTGGGCATTTCAGTTAGACTGTTTCTGGGCAGGGAACCCTCTGCTAAAACAATCACTATCTTGTCAAACATTCTGTCCAATGAAGAAAATTAATATGATAACTTTGCAGACAAAAGCACATTTTGACCACAGCCCAACACAATGCATTTAAATAAACCCTGGAATTAATGCTGTGATTAGCATTAGAACTTGCCAAGGACATAAATTTATTATAAAAATGGTTTAAGAGTCAAGCCAACCAAAGCTCCCCTGGAGGAAGGGAGAACAACATGGAATTTCAATCAGGCTTTCACCACGGGTACACCGAATTCCTTAAATCTGTTTCCTCTCATGGTGCCTTGTCCTCTGAGGACTCAGCTCCTGGAGTCACTGTTACTTGGTGTTCTGAAGTGCTGTTCTCAGACCTGAGGCAGCCAGGGAGGAAGGTAGATTCAGGCCACGGATGGACCGATAAAGACAATCAGGTCTAGAAACAACGGGGCTCATCTTCCAGGTAGAGTCCAACACCAGAGGAGAGACAGATGGGTCAGTGAGGGAATCAATGGAAGAAAACATGACTAGTCATTGTGATTTGGATGTGAAACTTACCTCACAGACTCATGTGTTTGAGGGCGTGGTCCCCAGCTGATGAGCCTGTTTTGGGAGCATGTGGAAACTTTAGGGGGTGGAGCCTAGCTGAAGGAAGGGAGTCACTGGGTGGAAGGCGGGGCTTGTGGTTCATAGCCTGTCCTGCTTCCTGCCCAGTTTCTCTGCTTTCTTATGATCAGTGCCATGTAACAAGCTGCAATCTCAGTCCTTGTGACTCGTGACTATCTTTCCCCTGCTTTTCAAATCGTGAGCCCCAAAGACCCCTTTCTCCTTGATGTTGAGGCCTTTTGTCACAATGAAGAGAAAAACAAGCAATACAGTTGCCTACCCAGAACATATTTCATCGCCCTTGTGCCCATGCCGGTGAATTGGCCACGTCAGTGGAAGGTGAGTTCCGATCAGGATGGATCTTAATGCTTCAGACACCAATGGCTTAGTATGAAAGGTTGACTATTATTCTCAGGGCCCTGAGCAAAGAAAGTTCTTTTGTGATATTTATCACACAACATCATTAGAACTTGTTCACAATAGTATCTTTTGGGAATGTCTGAATGTTTTGAAGGAAAGGAGTTGGCCTTTCCACGGATGCAAACCCCAGCCTCGGCATAGGACCCACTTCCATGTTTCCATCCTGTTGGTTTGACGCCACCGTCTGGGGACAGCACTTTGTAGTTGTCACATGTGACGTTTTTTCACCCTCACTAAAACTGAGAGCTGTTTATGCTGCTGTGTGACCAGATTTTTAGTGGCTTTGGGAAGCAACTTCCAACCTTCAGTGTTGGGAAAGCCACCAAAGGTTTGGCTTCAAATCCTAACAGACTCTCCTGGACCACACAGTGAGCCTAGAATATCATGGGAAGCACGTTTACAGTTTTCTCATGGATTGAATAAAAACACTTTATCATAATGACTATCTGGAGCTGAAATAACACAAAATAAAACTGACAGCAGTGAAAACTGCACATGTTTGATTGGGAGGGATCTGCTGGTACAATTTTGTTATGCAAAATTAGATTCAGGAAAATCAAGTGTTGAAAATGGTGGGAAAGGAAGTTTTCTATTGGGAGAAACAGTTCATAGTCCTTATTGAGTTGAATAAACCTTATTTTGCCAGTGAGGTATTTGCTTAAAAAGTTACATGGAACATAATTGCAATGAAAATTAGTTTTTAAGAGGAAATAGGCACAGACTGAAAACAGTTTAATAGTGGCACTATGTGAAATAGATTGAAGTTTAAAAAGATATTTATATTCTTTGATAATTTCACCGCTCTAACTTCTTCTTCTTCATCATCTTCTCCTCCCCCTTCTTTAAAATAATCCATTGAATCCAGTGGGGGCCATCTACTGGGGTGTGGTTGACTTACCAGGGGCCACATCCTTAAAGAAAACCAGCTGTCCAAAGCTCCTCAGTTAGGGGTGGGAGCTTGGGAGCCCTTCCTTGCTCCATGCTTGTATAATGACTGACTGACTGACAGACTGACTGACTTCATCCTGTGCAGGTCTTCTGTGGAAACCACAGAGCCATAAACTTATGAGTGAAGTAGTCTTGCCATATCTAGAAGACACTGTTTTACTCTGACCTTCCCTGACCTCTGGCTTTTAGCAGTCTTTCTACTTCATCTTCAGAGATGATCTCTGAGCCTCTGAGGTGGGGGTAAGGTAGATGTGACATTTGTGGTTGAGCTCAGTGGAGCTGTCATGGAGAAGACTTGAAGTGATGTTGCTGTAATTACTAGTGGAAGTGATAACCATGGAGACAAATGTCTCTAAGTTTGATAAAAACAAGATCCATCAGTGGGGAGAAACAGTGAGGTCCCCACATCTGCATTTTTGTTGCATGTTTTTAATAGACGTGCTATGAATATCATAATTTTAACCCCCTCTAGCTTTTAACTCAACTACTTTTTAATACAACTATTTTAATGGGTAATAAAATAGTATAAAGTCAACTTACTTTCAACTTCTGAGTCTACTTAAGTCCTTAAAGGTTCTTTACAAAGATAGTTAATATGCAAAACTTTAAAAAGTTTTAGGTTTTTTGTTTTTGAGATTTTAATATAATTACATTACCCCTTCCCTTTGCTCCATCTAAAACCTGCTATATATACCACCTTGCTCTCTTTCAAATTCACAGCCTTTTTAAAAATCATGGTTATATACATAAATGCTGCAGGTTATGCTCATTGTTAATAAAAAGCTGATTGACTGATAGCTGGGCAGGAAGAGATTGAGTTGGAGAGCCAGACTAGGAGAATTCTGGGAAGAGAAAGGGCAGAGTCAGAGAGTCACAGCAAATGCAGAGAAGTAAGATGAGAATGTTGTACTGAGAAAAGGTACCAAGCCACATAGATAAACATAGTTAAGAATTAACACATTGATTAATTTAAGTGTAAGAGTTAGCTAGTAACAAGCCTGAGCTAATCTGCTGATCATTTATAATTCATATTTAGCCTCTGAGTCAGTTATTTGGGACTAAGTGGTTAGAACAGGAAATGTCCAATTTCATAAATGTGTATATATATGTGTGTGGCTCACATATATGCATACATACATATTCCTGAGTATATGAAAACAGCCTAGTCAATATAGATAATGTTACTTGTATATATATGTTTTCAGGGCTGACCATTTGGCACTGGATAAATAAAAAACACTGGTGTGTTTTTTCCTGGGGAAGACTATTTCTCTGTACTCATCATTCCTTAGTTGTTACTAGCTCTTTCTGTAAGATTGAGGCCTCATAAGTTTTCTTCTGTTCATGTTAGTGTGTCTATTAGTATTGTCTTTATTCAGGTCATGTTTATGCAGCCATGTTGGTAAGACTTTATGGGTTTAGCTTCTGACAGTACTAGGAGACAGTCTTACAGAAAACCCCCTAATCCCCTGCGTCTTACAATCTTTCTATCCTTTCTTCCACAATGTTCCCCAAGCCTTAGGTGTAAGAATTCTATTGTAGATGCATCGGTTGAAACTGGACTTCACAACTCTTCATTTTGATTAGTTTTGGTTTTTTTCTATAATGGTCTCTTTCTGTTTCAAAGACAAGTTTAAGTTTCCTTGATGAGAAGTATAGGCTACAGTTAACTGTGGCTATAAGGACAAATATTTACAATATGGTTAGGGATTATGCTGGTTTAGTGGTGGAGTGGGTTCTTTTCCAAGATTCATGACTTTATTAGGCCAGCGTAGTTGGCTAGGTTTCTAGTGCCAGGAGTGGTTTCCCTTTTGTTGAGTGTGTCTTAAGTTTAACTAGAGAGCTATTGGCTACCTCCAAAGTATACATGCCACTACTGGACCCTTAGTGTTACTATACCATACTGGTCAATGGTGTGGTTTATGGGACTCAATGGGTAAGAGTATTGGTTGCTTCTTTCTCTCTTTTGGAAGTTGGCATGGTGCCTTCTGGTACCAAGAAAGCTAGTCTCCTAGGAGGTGGCTTTCAGGTCAGGTCCATCTCAGGGGCTTCTGGGCTCTGTGTCTGAAGTGAATGGTATCTTCAGCAATAGGAACTTACCTTCCACCTCTGTGGGGACAAGCAAGGGCAATAGCAATAGTCTGTAATGTGTTGGGAGACTCTCAGACACCCCTGACCAACAACTCAAAAGAGGGCTTCTTATGTGTGATGCTGGGATTTGTGTTAGATGGTCTATGGTTCTTGGGGAACCCCGACTGTCAGCCCAGATGGGGAAATTTCATTTAAACTATATATGTACATGTATACAGACTTACATGTATTATAGGTATTTTTTAGATAGATAGTTAATAGTATGATTTATTATGATCTTTTTAGTCTTCCTTACTGTTGTTTTGCCCTCCCCTCCTTCTTCTGCATTTATCTCTCCCTTCCTTAATTAAAGCCATTGACCAATTGTAGTCTTTACAAAGATAGCTAATATCTGCATTTTTCAAACTTTTAAATTCCACCATCCAGCAGAAAAAGTATTCTTCCCATCACAACCCACTGTGTAGTCGCACAAGTATAACAAAATTACACAAATAATGTTTATACTTACTCTACATGATAAAGAAAAATGCAAAAAAGTTAATGCCCAATTTCTTAATATTTAAATACAATGCAAAAGTACCCAAAATACAAACATGAGGGAAGCAATCTACTGAGCTGATTTCCATCCCAATAACAAGTTGTCCTCTAACTTTGAAACTGATAATCTTTTATGTGCAGTTGTATACATAGATGCATTTGTATTTTCTACACAGGTACAAGTGTGTGTGTGTGTGTGTGTGTGTGTGTGTGTGTGTGTGTGTGTGTGTGTGAAGAGGTCAGATGTTGGGTGTCTTCCTCAATCATTTTCCACTTTATTTTTAGAAATAGGGTGGCTAGTAAGCCTCAGGGGTCCTCCTGTCTCCACCTTCCCAGACCTGTGATTGCAAACATTCCACACATCCCTGGATTTTTACATGGATGCTGGGATCCAAGCCCAGGTCCTCTGCTTCTGTGATAATTGCTTTATCAACCCAGTTATCTCCCCGGCCCCATAGAGTCTACTTAAAATGCGAATTACAAACCACTACGTATACTAGTCTTCACATTTCCTTTTGCATTTAACATGTTGTAGATTGTTTTACAGTAGTAAATACACACGTGTGTCTTTATCACTCTCCCTTTTGTTTTATGAGACAGGATTTGTCACTGAACCTGGTGCTCACTGATTGGTTGGACTGGCTGGCCAGCAAACCCAAGGATCCTCCGTCTTCACCTCCCAACTCTGTGGTGACAGGCAAGTGGGGCCAATGGCTGGCTTTTATATGGATGCTGGGGATTTGAACTCAGGTCCAATTGCTTTTACAGCAAATGTTTTGACCCACTGATCTAATTTCCCCAGTCCTCTTAATATCTAATGTATACTCTCCTTTATGCATTTGAATGCACATATTTATCAGTCAGTTTTCTGTCCATATGCTTCAGCTATTTACCTTGATTATTATACACAAGGTCGAGTACCCTTATACATAATGGTAGTTGTATTTTTGAGTGAGATTTAAACTTGGTAGTTTCTGATGAGTGGTCATTGTGGAAAGACATTGTTCTGTTTGAAAGTTCCAGGGACTGGGCCGTAGAACACCTGTCTCTTCAATCAGAGATGTGTCAGACTTACTACTCTATGCTAACCTAAAAGAGAGAGAGAGAGAGAGAGAGAGAGAGAGAGAGAGAGAGAGAGAGAGAGAGAGAGAGACTCCTTGTGACTTGAATTTGCATTTCTTTTAATATGACAGAAACCAAGAATCTTCACATTTTCCCTCTGCAGTAGCATTCTTCACTTTCACCCTCCCTATGGGAGTTTTAGCTTCTTCCAATTGATTTGTTTACAGTTTTGCTCTTATGATGGAAATTAGTTCTTTGTCATAGTTCTGCAAGCATTTTCCCCTCTTTACTGCTTGCTTTTGGCTTTGTTTATGTTATTTTTGTCATAAGGGCTTAAAATTATTGTTAGATTTATCTACTTTTTGTATTTTGGCTTGATGTTATACCTGAAATCTTTCTATTAATTGTGTTAAAATTACATTTGCTTCTAGTACTTTCATGAATTCAATTTTCACAGCTAAATATTTTTATCTACTTGGAATTTATTTTGGTATAAAGTAACGGGGAGTAAGGTGTTTTTGTTTTTGTTTTAGTGTGTGTGTGTGTGTGTGTGTGTGTGAATGGACAAGCCTGCTTTTTGAAACCATTTATTGAATAGTATACTTTCTTCCCACTGTGTTGAAAAGCAATTTTTTTTTTTTCGAGACAGGGTTTCTCTGTGTAGCTTTGTGCCTTTCCTGGAGCTCACTTGGTAGCCCAGGCTGGCCTCGAACTCACAGAGATCCGCCTGCCTCTGCCTCCCGAGTGCTGGGATTAAAGGTGTGCGCCACCAACGCCCAGCAGAAAAGCAATCTTTATATAATGAGATTTGTGTGTAGATTGAGTCAACTTGTGGTTTTTTTTCTCAGTTCTATTATTTAGCTATTACTGACAGTACAAGACTATTTTAACTATGACTCTACAATGTATTTTATTATCTGGTAGAGGACTAACAGTATTTACTCAGAGCATGACCTCTAAAATTAGTGGGTTTTAAAGCCAAATAAAGCAGGGGCTAGAGAGGTAGCTTAGTGGCTGAGAGTACTGGCTACTCTCTCAGAGGACCTGGGTTCAACTCCCAGCACTCATATGGCAGTTCACAACCATCAGTAACTCCAATTCCAGGGGACCAGTTGCCCTCTTCTGGCCTCTGTGGCTATTCCATGTATGTGGTGCACATATATACACACAAGCAAAACACTTGAATACGTAAAAATAAATAAATATTATAAAAATAAAGTCATCTAAAGCAAAGTAGCCAAAGTCAAGGGAAGTGAGGTTTTGTTTAGTTTTTCTCCCTGGCTTCCAACCCTAGTAAGAAGAGATACAGGAAAGGAGGTATAAACAGGGCTTCTGACTCCAAATTGCAGGGTTCAGACTCTATTTCACTGTTTGTGCTGGGCAACCTTAGGCAAGTTACTTAACCTTTCTATGCCTCAGTTTACTGTCTATAAAATAATAGGCTCTACCTCACAGGGTGGCTAGGAGGATTAAAGGAATTAGCTGGCATTAGAGTATTAAGTGCTATGGAACCATGTGAGGTGTGGAAGGCATTAACAATGCTGGTTAATATCATCACCAGAACCAAGAGTGACAGATACTTTGGGCAGAGCTTAAGTATAAAAATGTAGAATATGTTTACTACAACTTTAAACTTTTAACAACTAATCTTTAAATCCCCAACCTTTTCCTTTCTTAATTAAAACTGATCCTCTATAAAGAATCTGCTGTCGACTAATTTATTTACGTTGAAATGAGCATAATTCTCAGGTCCTAAAGTAATGTACTCCTCTCTGTGAAGATTTGGTTTTTGACTGGTTACAGAGCCTGAACTAATGAGGAAGTACAGCAGGACCAGCCATCCAGAGAAGTCAGTTGGATGTCAGAGGGTATGATGGGCATTCTTGCTAAGCAGCTATGAATGATGGTCACATGTGATGATGCCATTAAAAACAGACACAACTTTCCCTGTCTGCTGACAATCACACAGCCTAAGACAAGAGAGAGATGATTATATAAACAGCTAGAGTTTGTTTCATGGGTGTCTCAGTTTTGCTAGGAAATTTGGGGGGACAGCTTCTATAAGCCATCTAGGATCCAAGATATCATTGTCTGGGAGACCCAAACAAAGGCAAGAGTTGAGGAATGAGAATGTGGTCCTGAGGAAGTAAGAGATGCACTCATCCTTCTGTAACCATAGCTACTGAGCACTTACTGGTTCTTTTTGTGGACCAGCCACAGATATTTCTGTATTTAGACAGGTCAATGTTGCCTTCTTAAATCCTCCTCCCCCAGCCCCCAGAAGAATAAATTATGGCCTCCAGTTAACAGATAAGAAATGACAGGATTGCTGACCTGAAATCTTTGTGTAGTTGGTGGCAGAAATGTGAATTGGTGGCTGCCCATCCCCCGGCAGTGTCACTTGGTTTTGACCTGATTACCCTCTGACTTAGTCATATAGGATTCTTCTGACATTTCTGGTGAAGGCACCCTAGAACTAGAAGAGTTCCTCGTTCTTATTGCTCAGACAGCTAAGGCTAACCTCCTTCCCTTTGTAACTCCTGTTAGGCTAGTTCGCCTGGCAGGCTTGGGAAGGTTGTTCTCTGCACAAGGACACTGTATTCATCATTCACCCATCGCTGTGATAGACTACCTGATAGGCAGCCTGAGGGAGGAAGGGCTTATTTCGGCTCACAGTTTGAAAAGCTACGGCCCATGGTGGCAGAGAAGGCGTGGCGTTTGAAATAGCCAGTCTGTGGCAGCAGGAACCTGAGGCAGCTTGTTCACATCTCGGTGAGTCAGGAGGCAGAGGTCTTGGACGGGAACCTAGATCGGCTATTGAAGGGCTCTCTAACAGGCCCCAGCACCGCAAACATGGTGCCGACAGGTTTTGCCCCTCCCCCTTGTCCTCTCCCTTGTTAAAAGATATTAGATTTCATTCCTATAGCTAACCCCCAAGGTCTATTCCATTATTTGACTACTGACTCATTCCTGAGACAAAACAGCAAGGTCCAATAATCAAAATCCATTATTTATCCAACATGTCTAATCAGGATTTACCAACTCACCCTAGCACAGACTCCCCATTTTTCTCTTACAAAAACCACTTGCTTGCTACTCACTGCTGCTCCTGCTGCTGGCCACCTCTGCTGCCTATTGTCTGCCTTTGCAGCACTGCCCCCCCCCAATTGCCCTTTGGGGTAATAAATCTCCTTTGTGCAGAGACTTTGGTGTCTGGGTGTGTCATGTACTGACTCTGAGGGAGATGACCTCCTTTATAGCTACAGCACTCTGGCCCCATCCCTATGGCTCCACCATGTTCAAAAGGTTCTACAACCTCCCCAAGGGACCAAGTGTTCAAACACACACGCCTGTGGAGGAACTTTTAGTGCAGGCACATGGGCTGCACTTGCCACAGTTTTCTTAGTGAAGGGCTGCATGTGACAGAGGAAGGGACATCTTTTCCCAGTTCCTACCATGGTGCTTCCTGGAAGAACGGCAGCCCCGACTCTGTGGGCAGCACAGATGGGTGGAATCTGTATTTGCCTAGCTCAGGATGGCTGCGGGAGCCAGGAAATGGCGGTGTCCCCGGCAGTGGGATGAGCAGTCTTCAGTCACGTGTAGCTGTGGCTGTTCTGTCCCAGGCTTTTTAAAAGAATGCACTTGTCCCTGTTACTCTGGGGTGAGCCTCCTTACTCTGTGGTCTCTGCAGCTGCCATACTTTACAGTCCATCTGTCTCTCCACTATGACAGCCACTTGGAAGAGGCACAACCCTCCCTCCCCGGCCTCTGGGTGACCTCCGATGGGGGTGCAGCCTGCTGGGCCTGGGGAAGAAGTGTGGAAGGACAGAAAGCTCTGGTGGCGGCACACAGAGAGTGGAGGTGGGATCAGTGGCAAGAGAAGCAATTTCCATAATGAACCGGAACCGGCAGGAGGAACGTGGAAGTCTTCAGAAGTCAGACCTGGGGGTTCCCCACCTCCACCCTTAACACACAGCTGTTGGGGAGTAAATTACAGGTTCTGATCTCATCTGGAAGCCAGCCAGAGAAAGCCACTTAGTGATTTTATAGGCAGCTGTGGGAGACACGTGTGTCAAACTGTACACGTGCATCTGTGGAAGAAGGCCAGTGACCCGGAAGTGCAAAGGAGTGGTGCTCTAGGCTGCTAGAGGAGTGATGTGAGAGCTTACCTTTCACTAGTACAGAGGGCTTGTCAGTAGGAGTGAGGAGTGGCCTCCAGGCCCATCCCCTCAGTTGCAGGAGGGAAGCTAGTGAGAG
>CABHPQ010151745.1:9042-47818 GCA_902168405.1 Peromyscus aztecus
AACAGAGAAAACTAGTTATTAGGTTAAAGCAACAGAGAAAACTAGTTATTAGGTTAAAGCAACAGACAAAAATAGAGGAAAGAAAAGTGAACAGAAGGGAGGACCCAAAACAGCAGAGGGAGGAGATACAACAGCTTCACCTGAAGGTACAAAGAGAAGAAAAAATGTGAAGAGTTACGATCAGACAACCTAAGACAAGAGAAGCAAACTTGACAGGCCAAGAGAGCAGGAAGCTCAGTCCCAGGTCTGCTTGTGCTTTGGGGGAAAGTCTAAATGAGACAGACAGACAGAGACAGAGAGAGATAAAGACAGAGAACAAAAGTGGTCCACAAAACCTGAAATTAGAAATGAAATAAGGGATGCACAGAGAAGAAGAAGGGAGAAGAGATGAGGGCACACACTGTCTCTATGCATCACCCTCCTGAGGACAAGTGAGAATCTCTCTCTACCTACAAGTGAATTGTGCAGAGGCACAGCCTGTCTCTGTGTGTTATCAGGACAGCCATGAAGAGAAGGTTCAAGATGTTGAAACAAAGCTGTGTGATCTAGTTTGGATTATATGAGTGAACAAATTTCCTAGATGTTAAATTCATGACATATGAGAATTTAAGTATTTTTCTAATTTCCAATTAAGTTTTATGTAATTGTTTTAACATTAAGTTTTAAATGGGACATTAAGTGGAGTATTCCAAATTATGGCTTTGACATTACTACAGAGTACATACATTTTTTCATAAGGCTAATAACAATTAATCATGGAGTATAATGAAACATCTACTATATCTTCTACTATATCAATATAACTTTGTGTGTCTAAATAAGATCCTATAAAATAAAAAAGATAAGGTATTTAAATTATGTGCAGAATAACAGTGTTCAGAGTTTAGAAAACATGGCTGTCTCTTCCTTCTTCAATATCTAAAAATAAATTTCTGGGATAAGAAATTAGATTTTATTACACTGGTTATATTTAAATATTTAAGACCTCATTGAGGATTAATTGGAACAGCTTGGATAAAATAAATTAGGTCGTTTCAGCCTGAGGCCATTAAAGCATTTCAGTGCAGAAGGAAGTGAGATGGCCCTTCATGAATTAACCTCCGTAATATCTCCTGGAACGTTTTTCTTGTCCTGGCTAAAGTGCATTCCTGTGTACTTCCACTTAAGCCATCTGCCAGTCCTAATGCGATTCCCCAGGGAGGAAACCTGCCAGAGCTATTTCTCATTTAATTTGCAAGGACATCCTGTTTAGGTACTTATCAAAAGAACAGAATAGTTGATGCCAAATAGCACAACCTCCGCTTCAGAGCACTTAACTGGCTGGACTGAAGGAACAGCCTGCATTTAAAGGGAACTGGAGCTTACTTCCTATAATTTAGTAAATACTCAGAAATTATGACTTTGAAGACTAACTTTTTAAACATGTGTATATTGCTTTACATATACTAAGGGATCTCTGAGGTTGGAGATATTGATAAACCTTCTAGAATAGTGAATTAAAGGTTGTAGTTCACTTGAAACAGGAATTTTTTATTCAACCATAGAATAATATTCAAACATCTATCTACTTTGAATAAGTATTTTTTAACATAAAGCATTTATTTTAAATTGTAATTATCATGCTTGGTTAGTAATAAGAAGACAAATTGTACCTTTTTATTACATAATCTTTGTTTAAGTATATTGTTTAATTCCACAGTTTAATGCAGACAATCACCTTTCCAATTTTCAGTACCCCTACTGTAACAATGTCATATGATATAAATGTAGGTACATTTTGATTCTGAAGCTTTTTTTTACTGGAACGACAAAAAAAGTGGAAATTTTTCTACTTTTGATTGAAGTGTGGCTATGGAGTGTAACTGTAATACATAATTTGTTAGTCAGTCACCCCCTAATACACCACCCTTCTGCTGTGTGCTTGCTCTTTGGAGGGTTTTGCACCAACTGGATGACATCATGAGTGTAAGGGTATCAATGACGGCCATGAAGTCACTCCAGAGGAGGGAAGTTTGAAGTTCATTAGGACATATAGGAAGAACAGCTAAGTGAATACCACCAAGAGGACATTTTAAGTCACAGTTGCAAAGAACAGATCTATTCTGTCCACTAAAACACCTGGTGTCCTTGAAGCTGCTGTTCAGCTGCTCTCTGACCCAAAAGAAACTAAAAATCCCAAAATCTCAGTCCTCTGGCAAGATACACTTAAGTTTTTGTTAAACGGCATGTTACATGTCTTGAAGATCTTCTACAATGACTTAGGAATGAAAAACAACATGTACAAGTTTTTAAAAAGTAAAGCAAAAATGGAATTGAAATAGAACAGTAAGTCAAGTTTCATTTATTTCTTCACATTTATGGTTTCCTTTAAATCTCTTATTTTCCTTTTTTAACGTTTAAAGTCTTTTTTTAGTTTATTTGTTTTGTTTTTGTTTTTCAAGAAAGGGTTTCTTTATGTAACGGCCCTGGCTATCCTAGAACTTGCTTTGTAGACCAGGCTGGACTCGAACTCAGAGAAATCCACCTGCCTCTGCCTCCCAAGTGCTGGGATTAAAGGCATGTGCCACTATGCCCAACTTAATGTCTTTCTCATTGAAAATAGATATTTGTATACACTATATTCTGATTGTGGTTTCCCCTCTCCCTTCTCCTAGATCCTCTCTACCTCCTCGGTCACCCAAGTCCACATGCTTTTTTGTTCTTACTCATTAGAAAACAAACAGCATCTAAAAATGTGAAGGAAAGAAAAAAAGAATAATGTAAAGTAAAATAAAAGCAAACAAATCTTACTAGGACAAAACAAACAGAAAAAAAAAAGCCAAAGGAAAAAACACAAGAAACTGAAACAGACGCAGAGACACACACATTCTTACACAGAAATCCTATAAAGATACAAAATCAGAAACCACGTTATATAGATAAAGACCTGTAGTATTAAAAAAAAAATGGAGTAGACAAAGATGACATTACCTTAGACTTTATTTTAAAGACCCATAAAAAATATTTGGTAGGAAGATCGCAATTTGAAATAGAATATTAGATAGCAGTGTAGAAACTGTTGATCCTCCCTCCACCCCTCACCACCCCCCTTATTCATGGTCTCTACTAAACCTTTATGAACTCACAGAATGAACCTGCTATGGTCTTAGCAATTCTAGGCACCCTGAAGTATGTTCTTATCAACTGGCCCTTTGTAGCCCTCACCAGAGGCCTGATGTTTGCAGTTGCTGGCCGTTGTTGTCTAAGATGCTGTTAAGGACTATTAGACTGGCAGTACACATTGAGAGAGTGAGGCTCAGAGCCTGGGAAAGGTCCCAGGACTGACATTCTCCCTGCTTCAGGGCAATTAGTTCATTGCATACAGGGTAGAAAATCAGAACCAAGAAGACTCTAGCCAAGACATTTCTTAAAATCATCTGAAATTACCAATGAGCCTGGGCATTTTTTTATTATCTAAATAATATATAGCTGCCCTCCCCTTTGTGTACTTAATTGTACTGTAAAAAATTCTTTGGGGTCATGGGCTTCTTCTCCAAGACCTATTTGTTCTAGAATGGAAGAATATAAGAAAATCAGTTTTAAAAGAAATCAACCAGAGAGACTGTGAGAAAAGCACAGCAGTACTTTATTTTTAGAGTATGAAAAAGGTTCTTATTAATGACACAGACAAGCACAGAAGTACAATTAAAATATTCATCAGCAAATCGTAACTCAAACATACTTTCAAATCTAGGAACAGTCAAAGAAATGTCAATGTACTTAGGTAAAAAAATGTGAAAGTGTATTTTAAACAAATGACACCCAACTCTACCAAAAAAGCAAAAGAACTGCTCTGTGAAAGTCAAAAATTACCTCATATTTGAAGGTACTGTACTGAGGAAATTCTCTACCTGTTGTTTCATTGTTATTAACAAGAAATAAAATATTGGTTATCTTTTCTTCTTTTTAGTGTTGGAAGCAGTACTACTGTCATTGAAGTTAAGTACTTGTGCGTAAATATGACCAGTTTTCATACTAAATGCATGGTGATTTAGTCCATTAAATTTCTAGATTTTGTGATTAGAGACAGGAATAAGAAAGACTTAGAAAAAGCAAAATTTCAAAGTGTCATTAAAGATGCATCTTTCCAAAGGTAAAACACACATTATAGTGAGTGATAAATCACACAAGAGTTAAACTTGTCCACAAGTGTGATCCCAGTGTATGATTGGTTCTGATTCCCTTGAGTACAAGCAAAAAAGACACACACATGTCAAACTCACATTATGTATGTTTAGCGATACATTTCATATAATAATTCCATGTAAGTGATGCAAATCTCTGAACATTTAATGATGATGATGATGATGAACAACAAGGATGGATTATGGTGAAGTGATAAGCCATTTGATTAAAAAGAGGGGTCCAACATTTTGTCATACATTGACTATTGAAGCTGTTAGACTATTGCTAACCATAAACTTACACAATGCATACACATCATTTACCTAATCTTTTAAGGATGAGTGCTTTTTTTCCACAGAGTAGGGAATATTTTAGTGGAAAGCGATCTGACTTCCAATAATTATTTAGACAACTATATACATTAAATTTGACCATTAATTCTCAATTACATTCCAAAAGAAAGTCAGCAGATCATCTCAAAAGTCTCACCATACCAAATGACTGCAAGTTTAGATGATCATATAAATACCCCCAAACCAAAGACAAACACACAATTATTATCTTTCACAAGAAAACCAAACCTTTAAGAAAAAAATGGATAGTACCCCCATTTTTCTAACACCACAAAAAATATTTAAATGTATAATAAAATTGAAGACTATAAATAACTAAATGAATTTTGCAGTAAAAAAACTGAAGGAAATAAAGATAGAATTTTTTTTTTTTTGGTTTTTTGAGACAGGGTTTCTCTGTGTAGCTTTGTGCCTTTCCTGGAACTTGCTTGGGAGACCAGGCTGGCCTCGGACTCACAGAGATCCGCCTGCCTCTGCCTTCCGAGTGCTGGGATTAAAGGCTTGAATTTTAAATAAATAAGTGCTCTTTACTGTTCTTATTTACTCCTAGTTTCATCAAGTTGCCTAAAATTCAATTTATCATCATAATGCATTATTGTTCACCTGAAAACAAACCTCTTGTTTTTTCCCTTGAAATCATGCTTAGCAAGCTGAATTTGTTCTAGATCTATGAAAGTAGATCTATGTCATAATTTTTACTGCACTATTTGAATAAATTTTGAAAAGCAAATATAACTTTTACAGAAAACCTACCAGGTTCTTGGATTTGTAGGAAAAATGCATAACAATGAATGCACTCACTGACTTTCCAGTCACTGTGACATCACCTGTTATGTTTCATGATTGTCATCTGACACAACAAGGACTTGTTTCTTCCACATACTGTTGAAAACAAGAATAGTTTTGATGTGACTAGATGTGTCACTTTCCTTAACACAAGGAAAAGTGCTGGAATACTCCTTCTCTACACCAAGAAGATGAGTCTTTGCCAAGGTGCCTTCTGATTGGGTCAATAAAGTGCTGACTGGCTAGTAGCTAGGCAGGAAGAGGTTAGACTAAGTGGGAAAGCCAAACAGAGAGAGTGCTGGGAAGAAGAAGGGAGGACAGGCAGAGTCACCAGCCAAAGCATAGAAAAGAAATATGGGTTCATTTAAGATATAAGAGCTAGTTTAGTAACAAGTCTAAGCTATAGGCCAAGTATTTGTAATTAATAATAAGTGTCTGTGTGGCTATTTGGAAGCTGGCTGGCAGGACGGAGCTGACCGGTGGGACAGAGCTGACTGGCAGTCCTCATGAAAAACTCCACTTAAGGGTCGAAAAAATAAAGTTGAGGATTTCTCTGGACTGAAAATTTCTTCCCATGTATGTGTCAGGTAAAAATGTTAGTGAAGTCAACTGTGATTCCCTTTGATTCACATGACAATGTTGTGGAATACACACAGATGGTGTTTATGTATTTTACAAAAGATCAAATACGTATTTGTTTAACGAAAATAATTTAGCCAACTAAGTGAATAGAAGCTTTGAGCCTGTGTTCTTTAACGAGCAAGCGAAGTGTTTTCCGTTGCTAGCAAACACTACATCACATTCAACACCAGACCATGTCAGGAATAAATTTTGATAAAATGGTAATGATTGGAGTTAAAAGCTTGAATAAATGAAAAATAATTCTCATTACCATGATGTAAGATGTTTGAGAAAGAGGCATTGATGATCTGATTAACAGTTTACAAACAACTTACTTAACAGTAAGTTAAGACTTTGCAAGATGGTTGATAAACTCCTTTTGTTTTGTTTTGTCTACATTTTTTTCATGCAATATACGTGTTGGTTATATTCTTTCCCTCCCCCAACTCCTCTCAGATCATCTGTACTTCCCTTCTTGTTTGTTTATTGAGAAAGAGAGAGGTTGTTGAATTCTTAGTAGACTGAAACCCGCCATATGTGGGATGTTTACACCACAAGAATTGGCAAGTGCTATGTCAACGCTGTGTTAGAGCGTTTCCTAACTAGCTCGCCACTGTTCTAATGTCTGCTGAATCCCTTCCTTACTTGCCAATGTCTTATTTTAGTGTTTGCTTTTGTATTTTTCTTAATTATTTGGTAAGAAAGAAACAGAAGGGAGGACAGAAAAAACTGGAAGAAAAGCAAACCATGTCATTTCTAGATGTTTCTTAAAATGGCAACTAAACTAAACAGAGTTAAATTCCTTCTATTATACATAAAAGATAAGGAGTCCTACTTCTTGGAAGGTTTAGAACTTAATTAATTTGAAAATATCCAAATTTTACATGCCATACTTTATTGAATTGTAACATATTCTTTCATATTTTAGCAACTATTTCCATCATTTAGATTTTAAAGTAAGCTAAGATAGCCATAATCACTTTTTTTCAGATTTTGGAATTTATATAGACAGCTCTATAAGTATTTTCCTACACTTTTTTAAAAAATGTATTGTGCATAAATGCTAGCTCTGCATATCTGTGTACTTTTTATAATTTTTATTATTTTGTTTTCATAAAACTATGATGCTATGTGTTTGTGCATGTTCTGACTGGTTTTTCTTAGAAACGTCAAGGGAATTGTTTGGGAGGCCATGGTTCTGTCAACTCCTCAGTTCTCACATATGTCTCCTCTGTGTAGTAATCCCTTCTGCACTGTCCATTACTCACACGGGCTTTTGACAAGCTCTGTATTGATGTGTCTATGAGAGTACAATAGGCAAGTAGAAGTTTTAATCTCTTTATCCAAATTACAAAAATACATAGAGACTTAGCAGCACTGTTTTTCTAAAAACATGCCACAATCCCTTGGGCTATTTCCATTTCCATAAGCTGACTCATAAATCTAGGAGCAAGAGGTGCCATCTCTTTCAAGATAAAACTTACTCCTCAGTGTCTACACATTCCTTGCTGGAAAATGCCTGTAAGAAAACGTGAATGCCTTCTGGGTAAAAAGCAGGGACTCTAAAATCTCCTGAAGCTATCTACACACTTACAGGCCAGTTAATTTTAATTCATTAAGTAGCTTTCCACTTCCATATGAAATATTGATAAACTTCCCATAACATTTTCATTTCCAGTTCGCAGGCAATGAACATCCTCCACATGGCCGAGAGAGGAATCAATCTTTTGAGTGCAGGAAGAGAAAATTGTCTCATATTTCACACGTACAGTCTGTAGAGCCAGGAGAAGCGACAGAGAAAATACAGAAACAGGGGATGGGGAAAAGGTAGGCCATAAAGAGAATGGTAGAAGCAAAAATCTGTTCCTGCTCCCTGGGAAGTTGGGATGAAAGACACCTAGAAGAGAATTCTTGTCCTTAGAATTGTTCTAGAGGCTGTAAACTAAAGAGGTGCAGCCAAAGCTGGACTGGAGTAGAGAGCAGGCAATACTTAAGAACTGTTGAACACAGCCAGGCATGGCAGTACACAGCTTTTAAGTCCAACACTTGGGGGACAAAGGAAGTCAAACCTCTGAGTTCAAGGCCAGCCTGGTAGACAGGGCTAGTTCCATGTCAGAAAGAACTGCACAGAGAAACCCTGTCTTGAAAAAACAAACCCAAACAAAAAGCAAGCAAACAATCAAAAACAAAACAAAACAACAACAACCAAAAACACCTCACAAACAAACAAATGAAAAGAAACAGAAAGGAAAAAGAAAAAGAACTGTTGAACACATTCTAGGTCCACGCAGAATAAGAAAAACTGGCCCAAGCAGACCAAGGTCTACAGACCATCTCTTAGACTCGAATGGTGATGAATCATGAATCCTTATTATTCTACCTGTTACCACTGTCCATCCATAGACGTCTAACTATACCAAAATCATCCAGCAAAAATAGCAGCTTTGTTTTTCTTTGATACTCTGCATGCTTCCATCTAAGAAGACTTTAAAAGACTACCCTCATCTTTCTTTTAAATGTCTTTGCACTAAGAACAACAACAAAAAAAAATGAAGCTTTATTGCTCTTTTTGCCTATGTAGCGATTAACAAGATACCAGCACTGGTTCTTGGACAGGACAGTGGGAAGATGAATTCAATTTAAACGTGTTTCTGTATATTTTCCTCTCTTTTTATGCAACCATCACCTGAAAAGCAAGTTTATATAAAAGAAAATACTGCTTACATATAAAATTACCTCAGATGCACTTACATGCAGGAAATCAAATAGAGAGTGGAAGAGTAAAAGAAAATATGTGTATTTCTAGATGCATCTCCATAATTATGGCATCTGAAAGAAATTGCTAATTAGGACACCATATACATGGCCTTACTTAAATCCCTTACCTAATTTTAAACAATTGCCTCCTTTAAAATCGCTGAAGGTGGCCAGGTGGTGGTGGCACACACCTATAATGTCAACACTCAGGAAGCAGATGCAGATGAATCTCTGAGTTTGTGGCCAGCATGGTCTACAGAGAGGGTTCCAGGACAGCAAGGGATACACAGAGAAACTGTGTTTCAAAAAACAAAACAAACAAACAAAAATCAATGAATTTGATAGGTTATACTAAGCTACAAGGTCCTTAACAATTTAAATTATCTACCATCCATCTATGATTTAAGAAGTAGCCTTGTATAGAAAAGTAGCAATTTTTAAAGTTACATTTCTATCGTTTAAGTTTGAAAAACCAAAATATGTATATTTGCTTTATCTTACATGATTTAAAAAAGTATGACATTTGAATGATGGTTCCAAAATGCATAGAAAAAATGGAAGGCACTTGTTTTTAATGACTTAATAGGAAAGCATTACTTGTAGAAACAACGTACTGCAATACTGGTGGTTAGAACAGTTTTAAATGAACAGCATGCCCTGTATCCTGTGCAGTATTTCTTGATTCGATCTAAGAATTATAGTGGAATATTTCATCTGCCCACATGTCTTGAACTAGTCATTTCCTGCTATTTGCAGGATCCAGAAGCCAAGGACTTTCAGTTTTCTTGCCTTTTTAATATATCTCCTCAGGAGTGAGATTTAAGCTGCCTTTGCTCCTCATGACCGCAAGGTAAATTACTAGAGTTGTTTTCCCAAAAGACTTTAGCAGCAACACATGTGTTTAAATGCATTCAATGTTGTCTTGAGACTTTTCAAATAACTTGAGAGCAATCAAATGGACTGCACACATGGAACCATAAGTTAGTGTACTTTTTTTTTTTTAAAGAAAGATCATCGTTGGCCAAAATCTATAAATTGCTGTGATTTAAATTTTTTATTAAAGTTACATTTACTTACTTCACTTAGGCTTGGATAAAATTTATTTCACTCTATATCCTTTCCAGAATCTGTCATGTAAATGTTACTATTAACAATGCAACATTTCAAAGCATGTGGGCAAGAACTTTCAGTAGACTCTGCCCAGACTGCCTGCCTGACTTACTTCTCTATCTTGATTTGATAAATGTAGCACTAGCTTACAAATGTATGATAAAGATCAACTTCATAGTCAGAATATAAGAAATATATACCCCATGCATTATTCTGTTATGGTTTTATATATACTTTGATTTGATAAAATGAAGCAATATTTGGAAGTTTTCCTGTACAGTGAATTTATTCAGGTTTTAATTTAATATACTTTGGTTTGAATATTTTTAAAGACTTTATTGTTATAGATGTAATACAATTTTCTTATTCAATATGAGGTGTGCAGAGGCATCAATCCTTAATTCTATAGCAATCTAAACTTCTTAAGGAGCCCATCACTATTCCCTTTGAGCCACTCTGGACTTCATCTTCTGTTAATTTTACTGGCCCATTTGTTGATTGGCTAGTCCAACTTAGTTCTTTATATATTCTATATACTAATCTTCTGTGTGGTGTATAATTAGGGAAGATTTTTCTCCCATTCTGCATGTGTTTTCTTTACTGAATTATTTCCTTTGGTATGCAGAATCTTTTTAATTCATGAAATTCCATTTGGTTTTATTTCATAAGTGACTGTGATAATTTTCAGAATGTCCTTGCTGATACCTAGATCTTAAAGTGCTTTTCATATGTTTTCCCCTAAGACTTTCAGAATTTTAGGTCTTATGTCAAAGTCTTTCACCCGTTTTTGTTGCTGTTGTTTGATTGACTGTAATTGTATAACTGTATAACTGTCAAAAATGAGGTGACTATAGCTTGTGCGGTTTAGTTCTGGGTCTTCTGTTGCATCCTGCTGATGTACTCATCTTTTTCTGTGTCAATATCAAGCCATCAACTTTCTCCATAGATTTTGGAAATTGGAGTTATTCTTCCTTTATTCTCATGATTCATGAATTTGTTTTTTAATGCTGGCCCATACATCTTGTATGCTATATTTGTACTATCTTATTACATATTTATTGTTGTCTGAATGTCCGGATTCATCTATCTTGTCTTCAATATCTGATAATCTATCTTCTACTTGATCCATTTCATTGGTGAAGTTATCTAACATTTTTATGTGACCTAATAGCTTTTTATTTCTATAACTTCAATTTGCATATTTTTCAATATTTCTCTGTCAAATTCTTCTTTCAGATCCTGTACTCACCTCCTTATTCATCTAGCTGTTTGCTTATATTGTCTTTTGGTTAGTTCAATATTTTATGTTCTTTTATTTCTGTAAACCTTCTTATATATTTTTTTTAATTTATAATGTCATCTAATTCCCTTTCATTGAAACTTATTGTGGTATTGATCATTTTTGGATAACTTTTGCCTTGATTTTTCATTTTTCTTTTCTTTGTTGGTACTTAAGCATCTGTGGTTACATTATTGCTAGGATTTTTTAATCATCATATTTTTTTTCTGTAGAAAATTTGTAATGGTCAAGTGTTACTAGGTTGTCTGAGCTATCATAGTGTCCAATCCTCAAACAACTAGAGACATAATTCAGTAGCAATACTCTCAGTTTTTGTATGCAGGGAACTGAGATGATATGAACAAAATAAAAATTTCAGGTTTAAAAATGTGTGGTAATTTGTGCACAGAGATTAGGGGAGAATTGCTATGGGTTAGTAGTATCTTTTAGACACAATAGGACCAATCTTTATGTTCAGTCTGAGAGAGCAATGCCAACTGCAGAAGCAACCACAACTGTTGGATACATAGGCAACTCTTTATACCCCAAACAAATCATCACTGGAAATCCAGTAACACTGTAAGTGTGAGTGGAATAAAGACAATATATTGTACAGAATGGTATGAGTCATTCGGAAGAACTGGAGGGTAAAATAAGCAAGAGTAGAGAAGAGGAAGGTAAACAGAGATGAAGAGCTGGGACTCTTGGGTTGGGGAAGTTTCAGGATTATTAAAGCAAAAAGTGAAAAGGTAAAACATGAAGGATACGGGGGACGAGACAGATAAAATGAGGTAGGAACAAAAGGGAGAGCTTGCGGACTGGGAGTAAGAGAAATAGACAGAAAACACATGAAAACGGTGCAAAAACAGGAGGAGCGACCACGAAACCTCACTAAGCAACATAAAAAACTGAAAGGAAGCACATAGGAATATTTATGTACAAAGATTTATAAAAACAAAAAGCCAAAGTAACGTACAAGTGAAAATATAGCATCAGCCACTCTTTCTTCCTTGCTGGCATAGATATTGGATTCCTTCCCTCACTAACATGTCTTATAAACAGCTGATGATAGACTTCCGTTCTGTGTCTTGGGATTAAACCTGTTAGACTGGCTTAGTGGATAAGCAGTGTCTCCATGGAGACCAATCAAGTAACTTGTGTATAGTCTCTGAGGTGTCAGCAAGAGTGGGGCCTCTGTTCATGTGTCTTAGGCCTCATTATGAAGAGCTGCTCTAAGTCATTCCCTCCAGACACACAATGTGTGCACATGCTCCGCTTTCTATGTGAGGAGGCTGGGCACACTTTTCCCTCTTCAGTTTCAGTGTTGGAGGCCCTCATGTGGACCTGCTAGTACTTTTATTTGTTTATTTAGTTATTTGTTTTTGTTAGATTTGACTCACTTAACAACGCTCATGATGTCTGTCTGTTAGTTTCTGCTGAGGCTTAGTCTGAATAAGTTTACTAAGTGTCAGTTCAGGCCAGTTCACACAGGGCGTTCATATGGTTCTGTTGAGTCACTGAGTATAAGTTCTAGTCTCTTCACAGGGGATTTTCTTGCAGTTCTGTGATTCCATGGCTCTCAAGCTCTTAGTGGTGGAGAGGAGCATACGGATTTGGAGACCAGGCCTGGTTTGGCAGTTTTTCTCTGCCTGCTCCTTTAAGTCAGAGTTGTTTGCAGGAAGGGTTTCTCTCAGATTCTGCTCCCTCCTGCCCAGGTGACAGATAGTGACGTGGAATGGCCCATGCTGGGAACTCCCAGCAGCTGCTTCCTGTTTCCAGTTTTGCTGCCTTGGCTCCTGAGAATTTATTTTTCTCTTTGGTTTACAAATTTAAAGTAGGATGTTGGGGAATTCTTCTTCTTCCAAGAGTTCAGTGTTCTGTGTGCCTCGACTGGCTCTCTCATCAACATAACATTCACTATTTCTCTATTTGACAAAATCTCCCACAGTTCGAGGATTCATTCCTCTTTCCCACCACAGCCTCTCCATGCTTCTCAGCTTTTGGGAACTCTGACTCATGTTTTCTTTCAGATCTGTGGGCACAGAGGAAGGTGATGCAGGCCTGAACCCCATCTTCTTCCCAGAGCTTCTGAATATCTTCTTAATAGCAGAAAATTCAACAGAATCTGTTTGCTGGAGAATACCTAAATTCCAGAAGA
This sequence comes from Peromyscus aztecus, assembly GCA_902168405.1. Classification (NCBI taxonomy): domain Eukaryota; kingdom Metazoa; phylum Chordata; class Mammalia; order Rodentia; family Cricetidae; genus Peromyscus; species Peromyscus aztecus. Next base: position 22,271 of record CABHPQ010151745.1, read on the forward strand.
AGATAAAATTAAATGATGAGCATGTACAGAGATACTTTGATTTCACAAAAATATTCTAAAACCACACTTTTCTGTTGTATTCTGTCTTGTAAAAGAAGTTAAAGAAGAAATATTTTGTTTACTTTATAAAGTAAACAGGTTTGAATTTAATAAACCCAACGGTGTTATTGTCATTTAGTTAGTCTCGGTTTAGTTATCATAAGCCTAACTGTCCTTCAAAGATTCCAAATTTTCCTTAATTTGGCTAGTAGTAGAGGCATCCAAAATCAGTCATAATGCTATATATTCTACCAACATTTGCATTTTTAAATTCATGTTCTCTCTGTACTACTCAACAACTGTCATTGGACTGGATTAGTCCAATTTCTACATTAAAACTAATGTTATCAATTGGCTGCAGGTTTTTATATTTTTAAAATTTGTTTTTCAAAGCTGAAAAAAATGTAAGCAATACTATCTTCTATGTCTTTATTTTGTATGGGTTTGGCAGAAGAATGGAAAAAAATGAAGTGAAAAATTAGTATAAAATACATATTATTATTTACATAATGCATGTTACATATACATATTATTCTATAAATATATAGAGAATGTTCCATTTCTAAATACAAAATAATAACTCATAGCACACTTTCACACTGTCATTATGTAGCCTGTAATTATATGATGTACATTTCAAACAGCTGCAGGTGGATTTCTCAACCTAACATTAGAAAGGCAACACCCTAGTTATTAGAAAAGAAATCAAAGCAACTATTCTTCCTCTGAATTGCATCACCTTCCTGAGTTTGTATACAGTATTCACGTGTGTGTGTATATCCTTCTCATCTTCCGGAACATGGGGTAGCCATTAAATTGCAAGGAGATGAAGAATCACAGTGGCAAGAGGTCAAACATCTTGCAGGAACTTGTATCTATGCACCAAGAGAAAAAAAAATGTATCTTAAACTATTTTTTCTTTACACCAAATAATCCACTTTTCAAAAATAAGAGGTTCAGCTAGTAAAGAAAAAGAGGACATCTCACTTCAACTGTGAAAAATTATGATATTGTAAGCTCTATTCTAAAGTGACTTCACATATTTGGTAAGAGCATGCTAATATTTGCCATATTCAAGAGGAAAGAAGTACAATAGTGATAGTGTAATGAGTTTTTTTTTTTTTTTATCTGTAGGGCCCTGCGGAAAATTAGAAGTTCAAAGTGATTAGGCATGTCTAACTGCAGGTGTGTCAGCCAGTTTCTCGTCGCTATGACAGAGGGTCTTTAAAAATTAATCTAAAGAAGATGTTACCGTTGACTCATGTGCCAAGTCTCACTTCAGGATCACTGTGCTCCATAATTTGGGAGCCTGCAGTAAAGTGGAACAGCATCGTAGGGAGCTTGTGATGAGGTAAAATTTCTCATGTCACACCAGAAAGAAAGCAGAAAAACAAAGGTGCTGAGAATAAATTATACTATTCCATGGAATGCCCCCAGTGGCCTCTCAACTGGGCCCTTCTTCCTAAATTCCCCACTGCCCACAATAGCCTGAGAAGTTATGCATCCATAAAAGTAGCTACCCATTCAAAAGGTCAGACCTCATGCTCTATCACCTCTATGTCTGAACAGCACTGTGCAGCATCTCAGAGGCCACCTGTAGGAGCAGGCAAGCCTTTTCTAAACAACTTAGTGCAGCCAGTGAAAGTCCTTTTGAAATTAAATGTAGGCATGAATGAAATGTTGCAACTCCTAGTGTTATAGCCACAACATTTAGCAATATTGTCCAATCAGATTGCCTGTATTAATTTTTAATTACAGAGATATTTGTGATAAATGTTATTGGTAACCTTTTAGCTTATCAACAATAGAATAGCACACTTTTTTTCTACTTACCCAAACTACTATGTGCATGTGCATGTGTATGTGTGTGTATCTGCACGTGTGTGATTGAGAGAAAAATAAGAAAAGTGGAATGAGAGAGAATTCAAAATTAAAATTTTACCCTAAGTAACAATGAGCTATCATTCATAAAGGATATTTAAAACTTGTGTTACAACACAGGAATTAACTTGAAAAAACTGCTAAATTCATAAAGCTAAATCATTATACTCTAACAGTAGTGCAGTGTAAAAACAGTGAACCTACCCCTTTCTTTGTTTACAGGAAGCTAGTATAGACTAAACTCCATTAAGCAGGGATATTCTGATTATCTACTGAGGGACACAAATCCTACACTCCCTGTAGACACAGATCGTACATGTACTGTAAACACAATGCGGAGTCAGGAAGCACTCACCATCAAAAGCTACACAAAAAAGTATACGGATGGTTACGTGCTTTGACAAAACAGATAATGAGATGGATAAAAATCAAAGATATTCTAACATCTAAACATGAACGTGAAACTAAAATTTAAAAACAAACCAAACTATAAACACTAAGTCGTTGCTAATTTTCAATATTGAATGATATACCAGACTTAATTCTCAACACAAACCAGAACTTCATTTAAAAATCCTGGTTTAATTTAAAAAAAAAATGTGTCAGCAGATGTAATTTAAAAATGCACTACATTATATGGTTCTATTTATGTTTTAATTGTGTTCTGGAAGTTTATAAAACTTTTAGACTATTTTTTTAATTTAATATTTTGTTTTAATTATTTGTTTTGAAATTATTTCAAATTTTCCCTGACAAGTGTACAGGGAAACCCTAAATACCCTAAACTCAGTTTTTCTCAAATGGTAACAATTTATGCTTTAAATAACTATAATATAATATCAAAACCAGGAAATTGACACTGGTATTACCTGTACACATGCACTCCGCTGTCTCTGTGTGCTTGAGTGTAGTTACTCGTAATTTATCACACACACACACATATGTTTATGTAACCATCACCATAATCCAGATACAGCCTGTTCTGTCGCTAAAAGTCTCCCTCATCTTGTCCCTTGTGGAGTGCGAACATCCTTTCTTCCCATATCTAACTTCTGTCAGTCACACAACTGCTCAACATCACCATAACATTTTTATTCCACGAATTTCTAGAAATGGAATCATTCCGTATGTTTCTTTTTGAGGTTGGCATCTTTAGGTATGGTTTAAACGATGCCTCCTCCTGGGGCACATGTGTTGAAGGTTTGATTCCCAGTCCATGGTGTTATTAGGTGAGGGTTGAACTCTCTGGAAGTGAAAAAAAAAAAAAGAATCACATGTGACAATAAAAAGAAATAATCTAATGATACGTGCTTCCTTCGGCTGGACCTCACTTCCAAAGAGTAGACTATTTCTTGTAGTCTAGAAAAGTATTTTATTCTCCTCACTTTCGGTAATACATTTTTTATATCTTTGTAGGAATAGTGTGTATACATAAGTTTAAATCATTCTATTATATACTAAAATGTCTTCATCATATATCAAGCTATAACACATTAATAGGCTTGAAGTTAGGAGTTATTACTCTTTCAGCAACAGTACAATTCCAAATTAACTTTTTATTTATGGAAATACTGAATTACATGGTTTTTAAAGTTAGATATCAGTTTTGCTATCAACATTATTTCCTCCAAAACTAGTACAAATGAACATTGATGCCAATGATGTACCAGTGCCTTCTTTGTTCCTCTGATACAACACCAGTTTCTAAGTTACCTGAAGTACAAAGAAATAGAAATTTTACAATTTTGCACAATACAAATATTAGAATACTCTTATTAAAAATGTAATTGAAATGCATTAATGGAGGGAAACAAACTATTAACTTACATACTCACATAGAAGTGTCAAGATGGGCTGGACACGGTGGCACACACCTTTAATGCCAGCACTCGGGAGGCAGAGCCAGACGGATCTCTGTGAGTTCCAGGCCACCCTGGTCTACAGAGTGAGATCCAGGACAGGCACCAAAACTACACATAGAAACCCTGTCTCAAAAAAAAATTTTTTTTAAAGAAGTGTCCAGATGTTTTATGATCCCAGCAATTAGGAGGCAGAGACAGGAAGGACCAGCACAGGGAATCGAAGACCAGCTTGTGCTATACAGACAATAAAGAGAAACAAGGAGAAGGATGAAGAAGAAAGGATGGGGGGTAAGAAGAAATAAGAAGATAAGGAGTGATAATGTTGGAAATAAATGAACCAAGGGGAAAACGTCATGCTTTTTTCCAAGCTAGAAAGCCACACCAGGAAGAGAAAGGGTCTATCCTCCTAAGGCTTCGCGTTATGTTCAGATATTGATATACAGGATGTAGATATTTTTCCTATCAGAAAACCCTCGCCTTTGAAACTACAAAGCATTTTTTTTAATTCCAGGCTTTACAATGTACACCTTTTGTGATCCTTACAAATACAATTTGTACTATTTTAGAAAATTAAATTGAATATGTTGACAGATAAACATATCACCTCAAATAATGAAGATCATATTATTTTTAAAATCACAATACTTAATTCTTGTCCACAAACAACAAATTTAGAGCAAGTAACTTACCAGGCATTTATTTAATTGCTACTCATGTATGTCTTCTGAACAGTGACACAATATCCACACACTTTTCTTGTTTGCTTAGCTACATAGCAAGTAGCATTTGCAAGCAAATAACAGCAAAGGATACCTTAAGTTATTTGGTAATTGAATACATAAATTGTTGCTATGTTTTCTCATCCAGATTTATAAAACCAAACAAGGTGTGCAAACCAACATGATTTTTGTCTTATTGTTTCAGAGAAACTAAAACTCTTCACTCTAACTATACTAAGAGGAATTTTTAAATGTTGGCACCAACCCGAAATAATGCTGGAACAACTCCGTCTGTATTCTCAAGCTGGGGAACACTTTCCATTTTATAACTCATTTCCCAGATGTACAGTCATACTCAAACACACTAAAACAGAACACTCAGCCTTCAACTATGCTAGTGGGCAGTTTCCATAAGTCCAAGTTTATAGGACAGCATGTCTGCTTAAAAAATCACCCCGTGCTTTCAGCGCTTCTTTCCAAAGTGTCTCCAGTTGCATTAAATGTGTGAGACTGTCCTTTAGACGGTCAGTTTATCTGGAAATGACTTTACCTCTGTTTGGCACAGTTTCTACATGCTCAGACATTAAGTGGGATTTAATATACTTTTTCCCCTTCATAAGTAATTTTTGCTCTTGGGAAATTTGCTAGGAAGCGTTCTATCATTTACAGTGTGCTATAGCTAACTGAAACAGAAAAACCAGAAACAGCAACAACAACAAAACATTCTGCTTAAAACTTCCTACGCTCCATAAAATTGAGTAACTTAATCCCAGTCTCAGGGGAACACTGTTGATTCATGGATAGTGTTGACACTCTCTGACTTTAGTTAATGTGTTTCTGGAAAAGACACAAATGAAAAAAAAAACAACAAAAAAACCATCACCATCACAGATTCATTGGGTGCCTACACTTATACACTTACAAAGTCAGGAGTCGTTCTTCCCAAGTGATTTTTTTTTTATATTCAAAGCAGTTTTCTTTAGGAAAATTTTGTTCTAATAATGGCTAATATATTAAATCAAAGAAAATGATGCTTACACCTTTGGGGGAAATTTTAAATGGGATACATGTGTGCACTTTGTATGGTTTCTATTCACATACAAGAGAAAAATGAATTCTCAACACCAGTCAGTACTTTGAATTGTACAAGAGTTACAGTCAAAACTCTACAAGAGGTAGATGCTAATTTCATTTCAACACATAATTTTCAAATAAGTAGCAAGACTTTGCATTTCAAATGCTGTGCTTTTATGTATTTAAATATCCCAATGTATAAACTCTTCCAAGATATGACTGATGGTACTACATTTATTATACTAATAAATAATGTTTGTTAAGTAACTATAAAGTTATACATAATTACACTTGATTAAAATGCCTTGTGGACAATCCTGGGTATCTCTAATTCAGATACTTTTTTAAAAATTCTTTAGCAGGGCATGAAGAGATGGCTCTTCCAGAGGACCCAAGTTCAGTTCTCAGCACCCACAGTGACTCACAAACTGTATGTAACTCTAGTTCCAGGAAATCTATTGTCTTCTGGTCTTGATAGGCATCATACAAGCACATGGTGCATATATACACAGATGAAGGCAAAAATTCATGCACATAAAATAAATAAATAAATCTGTTTTAAAATGCTCAAACATAAGATGAATATGATGACGCCAATGAATACGCCAAACTAGACAGGAAAAAGCCCATGAAGCCTCAACCCTACACAAAGAACTACAAGCAACTGAGTAAAACTGGGAGTGGGAGAAGTGGCCCTCCCCAGGAACGAGCACTCCAACAGATTGTCTAGTGTCAGGTAGTACACATAGTCATGAAATATCAATTAAGAAAAAAAGGCCATGAATCTGAATGAGAGCAGGGAGGCATACATGGGAGGTTTTGGAGGGAGGAAAGGGAAGGGAAAAATATAAATAAATTACCATCAAAATTAAAAAATAATATGATTGAGAAGCTTAAAGACCAAATCCAATGTCAAGGCTCGGTGTTGCTGAACGTGAGTGGGTGTATGTCACTGGCTACTCCATGGGGTATTTCAGCAGCAGCTCTACCATTTGCTGACTCATATGTAACATACATGTGTTAGCGACTGTAAACAGATGTTTCCCCATCCTGCCCACCAGTTCCCGAACAGCCACTCAGTGGTATATATTATGGATAAATGCTTACCTGATGGGTCAGGCTTATCACCAACTAGCTCTTACATTTAAATTAACCCATTTCTGTTCATCTATGTATTGCCATGTGGCTCATGGCTTTACCTATCCTCTAGCATCTTGCTTCTTGGGTGGCTATCTGGCATCTCCCTCTACTCTGTGAATTCGAGGCCAGCTTGGTCTACAGAGAGAGTTCTAGGACAGCCAGGGCAACACAGAGAAACCCTGTCTTATAGAAGTAACCAACCGTCTTATTGAATAAGAAACACAGAGCCAATTCAGAGAAGAAAGCCAAGAGGTCAGAGCTAAGAACCTTACCCTTCCTGCTCCAGCGATCCTCTACAGCCAAGAGAGATCTACTTCCTGTGTGTTTGTCTTTAAATAGACTTTCTGCTCTGCCTTCTCATTGGTTGTAAACCCAACCACATGACGATCTTGTCACTGCCTCTCTGTAGGTCACTCCAGGTCTTCTATGGTTGGTATTGAGATTAAAGGCATGTGTCTCCAATGCTGGCTGTATCCTTGACCACACACAGATCTACCTAGCTCTGCCTACCAAGTGCTGAGATTAAAGGCATGTACCACCAACGCCCTGACTTTCACTATGGCTTGCTAATAGCTCTGACCCCTAGGCAACTTTATTTATTAACATACAAATAAAATCACATTTCAGTACAAATAAAATACCACTATACTGTCTCAACAACAACAACAAAAACAACAACAAAAAAAAAAGAAAAGGAAAATCCAGAATGAAAAGAAAAGAAAATGTCCACAGACAGGCCCAAAGGCGATCTTAGGAGGCAATTCCTCAACTGAGGTGCTCTCTTCCAAGGTGCCTCTAGGTTGTGTCACATTGGCAAAGCCTAACCAAAACACACATCCAAGCAATAAATGTATTCTTTAGCTGGAATTTGAGATGTCTGTAGTCACACTCAACATTATAGTTAAATTCCACAGATACTTGAACAATATTTTGTAGAGTTATAATGGTTAGGATAAATCAAGTTGTGTGCAGCAATTAAGAAAGAATATCAAATAGTATATTATTTTCTTTTTTAAAAAAATATTTTACATACTAATCACAGTTTCCTCCCTCTCCTCTCCTTCCAATCCCTCCCTCCCACCTCCCTGCTGTTCCCCTTCATCCACTCCTCTGTTTCAGTAGAGAAAAGGACAGGCCTCCCATGGATGTCAACAAAACATGGCATATCAAATTGCAATAAGACTAAGCACCTCCCCTTGTAGTAAGGCTGGACAAGGCAACCCAGTATGACGAATTGGGTCCCAGAAGCCAGACAAAGAGTCAGAGACAGCCTTTGCTCCCAATGTTAGGAGTCCCACTAGAAGACCAAGCTATGTATCACATATACGCAGAGGGCCTAGGTCATATCCATGGAGGCTCCCTGGTTGTTGGGTCAGACTTTGTGAGTTCCCATGAGCCCAGGTTAATTAATTTTGTGGGTTTCCTTTTAATGTCCTTAACCCTTGTGGTTCCTACAATCCTTCCTCCCTTTCTTCCACAGGATTCTCAGAGGTCCACCTAATGTTTGGCTGTGGGTCTGTGTCTGTTTCCATCAGTTGCTACGTGAATCCTCTCTGATGACAGTTGGAATAGGCACCAATCTATGAGTATAGCAGAATATCTTTGGGCAACAATACATTGACATTTTTTTTCTCTAGTCCTGTTTGGTTCTACCCTTAGACCCTGGGACATGCAACTTCTGGGTCCTGGTGCTCTAGGTAGTGTCAGGGGTAAGCTCACTCTCTTGGCCTAGGTCTCAAGCTGGACCAGTAGTTGGTTGGCCACTCCCTCAATCTCTGCACCACCCTTACCCCAGTACCTCCAATAGGCAGGAAAGACTGTAGGTCAAAGTTTTGTGGCTGGGTTAATGTTCCAATCCTTCCACAGGAAGTCTTGCCTGGTCACAGGCAATGGCCTGTTTAGGCTATGTATCCCCTATTGCTAAGAATCTTAGCTGGGGACACCTTTTTAGATTCCGGGGAGTTTTCCCTTGCATCAGGGTTCTAGCTAGCCCTGAAATGACCCCCACTTTTCAGTCATCATTTTCAGTATTTTCCTCCTCTACCACCACTCCCAACCTGATTCCTCAGGTTCCCATGCCCACCCACCCCTAGTTACCCACAAAATCTCTTCTATTTCCCCTTCCCACAGAGAGTCAAACATCCCCCCTTTGAGCCCTCCTTGTTACCTATCCTCTCTGAGACTGTAGATTTTTGTATAGTTATCCTTTATAGCTAATGTTCACTTATAAGTGAGTACATACCATATTTGTCTTTCTGGGTCTGGGTTACCTCACTCAGGATGATTTTTTTCTAGTTTGATCCATTTGCATGTGAATATGATGTCATTGTTTTTAACAGCTGCATAATACTCCATTGTGTAAATGTACCACATTTTCTTTATCCATTATTCAATCAAGGGACATCTAGGTTGTTTCCAGTTTCTTGCTATTACAAATAAAGCTGCAATTAATATGGTATGATTGAGCATCCTTTGAGTATGTACCCAAGAATGGTATAGCTGGCTCTTGAGGTAGATCAAATCGCAGTATTTTGAGGAACCACCATATTGATTTCCAAAGTGACTGTGCAAGTTTGAACTCCCACCAGCAATGGAGGGGTGTTCTCCTTGCTCCACATCCTCTCCAGCATGAGTTATAACTTGTGTTTTTTTATCTTAACCATTCTGACAGGTATATATGGAATCTCAGCTGCATTTGATTTGGAATTCCCTGATAGCTTAGGATGTCAAACATGTCTTTAAGCTGTTTCTCAGCTATTTGAGATTCTTCTGTTAAGAATTCTCTATTTAGATCTTTAGCCCATTTTTAATTTTTTTGATGTCTAGTTTCTTAAGTTTTTTTTCATATATTTTGGAAATCAATCCTCTGTCAGATGTGGGGTTGGTGAAGATTTTTTTCCCATTCCATAGGGTGCTGTTTTGTACTGTTGATTGTGTCCTTTGCATTACAGAAGCTTTTCAGTTTCATGAGGTCCCATTTATTAATTGATAATATTAGTGTCTTCACTACTGGTGTTCTATTTAGGAAGCTGTCTTCTGTGCAAATGCATGCAAGGCTATTTCTCACTTTCTCTTCTATCAGATCCAGTGTATATAGATTTATGTTGAGATCATTTATTCACTTGGACTTGAGTTTTGTGCATGGTGATAGATATGGATTTATTTTCACTTCTACATGTCAACACCCAGTTATACCAGCAGCATTTGTTGAAGATGCTTTCTTTTTCCATTGTATAATTTTGGCCTCTTTGTTACAAATCAGGTGTTCATAGGTGTGTGGATTTACATCTGGGTCTTTGATTCAATTCCATTGATCCATCTATCTGTTTGTATACCAATATCATGCAATTTTTATTACTATAGCTTTGTAGTACAGCTTGAAATCAGAGAAGGTGATACTTTCAGAGGTTCTTTTATTGTACAGGATTGTTTTAACTATCCTGGGGTTTTTGTTTTTACATATGAAGTTGAGTATTTTTCCTTCAAGTTCTGTGAAGAATTATGTTGGAATTTTAATGGTAATTGCATTAAATTTGCAGATTGTTCTACTAAGATGGCCATTTTTACAATGTTAATCCTACCAACCCATGAGCATGGGTTATTATTTTCTTTTTCTTTTCTTTTCTTTTTTTTTTCCAGAGCTGAGGACCGAACCCAGAGCCTTGTGCTTGCTAGGCAAGCACTCTACCACTGAGCTAAATCCCCAACCTGTGGAATATTATTTTCTTAACACTAAACTACTTTTGCTTAAAAAAGATTTTTCCATCACTTAACAAGCCAAGGATATTATAAGGAAACATCCTACATGACCTTTGTGTAATCAAACTCCATTTCCTGCAGGAAAAAACCCAAAAGATATTCAAAGATATGAAATTTGGCAAATAGATGTGTTAATTTTGCAGAGTTTTGGAAATTATAGTATGAGCATTGTACCGTAGTTATTTATTCAGGGCATTAATGGGTAACTGCTTGAGTTCTGAAAAGGCTGATCCTGTAATTGCACGTTTATTAGAAGTAATGGCCATTGTGGGGATACCTGCACAAATTAAGACTAATAATGCTCCAGTATATGTCTCTAGTAAAATGAAACTTTTTTGCATATTACAACATAAAGCATATTGTAGGTATACTATACAATCCTACAGGACAAGCAGCTACAGAAAGATCAAATTGCACTTTAAAAGTTATACTTAATAAACAGAAAGGGTTAATAATAGATTACACAGTACATTATTAACTTTATTTTTAAATGCTAATGAGAAGGGAACAACAGCTGCAGAGAGACATTGGATAATAGAAAAAAACTGCTGAATTAAATCAGTCTGCATTTTTTAAAGAGGTGTTGACATGAGAATGGAAACCAAGATACACGTTACATTGGGGAAGAGGTTTTGCTGTTGTTTCCACAGGAGAAAAAAAGGCCATGGATGCCATCAAGATTGATAAAGATTAGATTAGAATAGGAGAGACCTTCTGAATAGGAGAGATTATAGTTTATCAGACATCTTGATCATTCAATCCAAATTAACTTATAAAAACTAACAAATGCCTTTCATTTGATCAGGCATGAAAAAATAAAGGTAAAAAATATTTTCAAATGATAATTTACCAAAGGCACACTTGGCTTACTGGCATGAAATAAAAAATGAGTTTTCTTAAACCATGTGTCTTAATTCCATGTTAGAATGTTAGATTGTAGATTGCCACATGGCCCATGTGATCTTGGACATAAACTTTTGAGTTTTCTTCTTAAATAAAAAGGATATTTTAGCTCTTTCTTTCCGCTCCTTCCTCCCGTCGGGCCCCCTCTCTCCCTCCCCCCTTCTGTCTCTCTGTCTCTCTCTGTCTCTCTCTCCCTCTCTCTCTCCTTCTCTCTCTCTCTCCCCTCCCAATAAAGCTCTAAAAAGGTAAAAAAAAAAAAAGGATATTTTAGTTTGGTATTAAAGACACAGTTAAGAGATTTTAAATGTTTTAAGTAAACACTAAGGGTTACTACAGTTAAAACTTGTTTTCTAAATCTCTAAGAGTTGGAATGATTTGGAGCTGAGATAAAATATTTGAGCACAGCAGTGGTGGCTCATGCTTTAATGCCAGCAGGTACAGATGGATCTCTATAAGGTAGTTTTTCTTTTTTATTCTAGAGTTACAGTGAAGAAGATGGTGGTAGTGCACACCTTTGATCCCACCTACCTGGGACAGAACCCAGATAAAGTGCATAATTGGTATGTTTGCATACTAGAGAAATCACATACCATATTTACTGATTATTATAAAAACCCTCTACAGGTTTACTGGAAAGACAGGTTGAAATTCAAAGTGAATGTCCTCTGTGCTCTAAAAATCAATACACTTTAACCTTGAATTTATATATAAAGAGAAAGGGGAAATATAGGTACATTTATCCACATATAGTAAGATATAATTAGTTTCAAAATTTCAAAGAATCTTTTTATTGAAAGATAATACTTTTTCTGTTGCTAAAATCATTTTGCCCTGGCAAAGATATAACCTGCCAAAAAAGGAACTCCTCAAAGTTAGGGTTAGGGCAAGGTTTTGTTTTTGTCTTTCCAGGAGAAGAAAAACATCCAACTAAGGAATCCAGAGATCACTGGACAAGTGAGACATCTGAAGAAGAGGACAGATTATCAAGAGAAAATATCTCCGGAAAAAGAATGAATTGGCCAAGTGACATCACCCACCTCCAGCCTCTTCTACCACCAAGTTCTGTGCAAACAGTGGATACTTTTGAGGTCTCCAAGGTGATGGGGCCCTGCAATGACAAAGCCACCTGTACTGAGGTAATGCCACTAAGCTGACAAACATCACACAATAATCAGCTTCACATTAAGAACTGCTCAGGACATTCAACTTGCTGAGTTCCTATGAGGTTGACATGAACATTTTATAAAACTTTCAACTCAGAAATACTTAATCGTAAGACTGTAAAATACAACTAAGCTGGACATTGTAGGAAACTTGGCAAAAATAGCTTTATTATTGTAAATACTTGGACTGTGTTAGAGTTAAAACCTTGCCTTTTTATTTAGACAAAAAGAGGAACGTTTTGTAGGATGTTTGATCACACTGTGAACCCCAAGATTGCATTATTTAAATAAAATCAACCATAGGTTAAGAGGTAGAGCAAACAACCAGTTGACTGGACATAACCATAGAGAGTGAGGGGAAGTCAGGAGGTAGGAGGGAGGGAGGCCCAGGAAGGAGAAGGGAGGAACATCTGGTGAGAGGGATTTTGTTTCAGATGGTGGAGAAGAGAGACCCCTCTCTGAGATGATAGCAGGGAAGGAAGGTCAGCCGGCTGCTTTCTCTGCCTCTCTGAGCTAGCAGGTTTTCACACCAATATCGGACTCCTGAGTCTTTATCGGTAAAATAAAAAGATAGAGACTTAGCCAAAAACATTTGCTTCCCTGCATGGAGGTAGCTGAGACAGCAGAGGTGGGATGCAAATGCTCCCCTGGACCTCAGCCTTAACAGCAGCTGTGGAGGTACAGTCAGCAATTGAGGCATTGGTAGGTTCAGGTGCAGCTGCTATGCCACGGATAGAAAAGAACACCACGGTTTTCATGGGTGCTTTTATTCAGTTATAGTTTAGATTTTTTTTTGGGGGGGGGGTTTTTTTTTTTTCTTGGTTTGGGGGGGTTTGTTGTTGCATTGTTCTTTTTGTTTGTTTCTTAGAGGATCTGAAAGAACTTGGGGGAGTTTAAGAATATGATCAAAATATACTTAAACTTAAAAATAGTTTTAAATAATAAAACTATAGTAACTAAAGAAGAAATGATAAGTGTAGACATACTGCCAGGGAAGAGACCTGCAGGTTACCCAGGCTCACTGGCAATACAACCTAGCTATACTCAGGGAGCACCAGGCTTGTGAGAGACCCTGTCTCAAAAGCAAAGTCCATCACCCTGGAAGAATGACATCTATGACTGACCTCTGCTTCCACATTCACATTCACATAAGTGCATGCATATCTACACACACGTAGACAGACAGTACACTACTAATCAAAATGTGCATGTCTGATTCTGTACATTTCTCCATATGTGCTATATTTCACTATTATTAAGTCTAAAATATAAAATATTGCATATCACTCACAATAAATTTTCTCTATAAATACTTTTTATTACAAGTATCTAACTTATAAGTTCTCTATATTTTATATTTTGTTACAGCCATATTTAAATAGAGTGGAACATAACCTTTATTTTAGTATTGTTCTGGAATATAATCAGGTGAGATGTAGGGGGTTTGGCATTTATGAATGAGAACAAAAGAAGATCTAATACAAATGTGTCCTGGAAGGAACATTGACCTTTTAAATGATCCTGAGACAAATTATTTCTTTTATATAGCGCCTCTTCCATTTTCATACCTGTTCCTTTTATAAATGACCAATGAAATGCCTATAATCTAATCTATGGGGATGTTAGGCAAATAAAATGGTTCTATATTTTAAAATTCACATGTCACAATGCAGCCAGATATGAGGTGAGTTGACTCTACATTTTGAGACTTGGATCTGAGTAGCTCAAGTCCTCATAACATGGGCTTTGGAATGACCAGAGCTGGAGGTGAATTTGTTGCCAGTTTTCTGAGGAATCGTGTTTTCACCAAGATTTCCTAGTGCCTTTTTACTGTTGCTTCCCTATCCTGAGGACTGAATTTCTTTATCTGGTTGACATTTTAATAATTTCCTTCTTGGTTGTATTTACAGTAAGCTGATGTTTCTTTGGCTCCATCCTTTGAGATATCACAGGAAGGCAAAGTGCAATTCCCTCACCGTTAGCAACTCTTGAGTCTTGACTGCACTAGTCCTCAGATGACCTGACAGGAAAAAAAAACAAACAAACAAAACAAAACACAAACAATCAAACAAACAAAAAACAAATTGAAAAAAAGAAAGTAAAGATTCATTTGCGCTCATGGTTTTAAAGGGCTCTATACATTGTAGCACGAATCTTAAAGGGTCTTATTAGTAAAATCAAACCTGGTGCCAGTTATTGGGTTGAATGCTAGAAGATCAGAGAAGCAGAATAAGCCACAGCTTCCACACCTTGCCAGTTCCTTGGCTGATCCTGTTTCCTCAGACTGGAAGCTTCTGAGTCCTCATCCAAATGGATCTCAGCTGAACTGCTGCTCAAAAGCCTAAAAGATTAACCTGGTCTAGTTCCTGGTTTTTATGCCTTATATACCTTTCTGCTTTCTGCTATCACTTCTTGGAATTAAAGGCTCACTTCCTGGGATTAAAGGTGTGTGTCACCATGCCTGGCTGTTTCCAGTGTGGCTTTGAACTCACAGAGATCCAGACGGATCTCTGCCTCTGGAATGCTAGGATTAAAGGAGGATGCTACCACTGCCTAACCTCAATGTTTAATATTATGGTTGTTCTGTTCTCTGACCCCAGATAAGTTTATTAGGGTGCACAATATTTTGGGGAACACAACATCACCACAATACGTCATGGTGGGGAAGCTATAGTAAGCAGTATAGTTCATGTCATCATAGCCAGAAATCATAAAGGGAGTATATCAGCTCTCTGCTGGCTTTCTCCTTTCCCCTTTTTATTTTGCACAGCCCTTCAGCCTTTGGGGTGGTGCCATTCACATGCAGGCCTGGTCTCCTTCCTCCAATTTATCCTCTGTAGAAATGTCCTTGGACATGCACGGAGGTATGCCATACCATTCTCCTAATTGATTATAAATTCAGTCAAGTTGACAATAAAGATTAGCCACCACACTGTTGGCTTTTAGTGTTAACATTTCAGTGTGATCGCTGGTGATAATTGCATGATAGTGATATAGCTCAGTTCCTAGCCATCCTCAACCGTACCTTACTAATCAAAGTTAGCAGGTCTCACTAGATCTCTGACAGTATTTCAGTGACCAGAATCTGTAGGCATTTTACAGTTCCAGCTCTCTATACTGTTTTACTTTCCACAGTCTCCTATTTTTCTTTTTTTCCATTAAAAAACCCAGCCCTCTGTAGTACTTTGAAATCACCTTAATAAAACTTTTACTGGGGCCGTGAGGTCTATGTTGCAACCTAGGTGAGCAGTGCATAGGACAGAAGACTTTTGTGCTGATGGATGAGAGTGACCAGAGGTTTGTTTATAAAGCCAAGTCCATGTAACCATAGTTTCCTATCTGCTAGCCATAATCCTTTTTCTCAGTCACACCAGTGTGCACAGGCATGCTTGTCTGGCTGATCTAAACGTTACAGATTGTAGAAATGCTCCTCCTCCCCAGTCAGACTGAGGATATTTGAAGGATAAATTCTGGCGTCTGTAGTGTTTGTGGGCAGGATTTTGTGGGAGTCTGTGGCTGTTGGAGATGTTTCCTAACAACACAACAGAGTGTCTTGCGTAGCCAGGTCTGAAGCAGAATTGGCAGCTCTTAAGTCACTAGCTCTGATACAGAAACTGCAGCTTCAGTGGCAGTCATCACTCCTGAAGAGTCAGGGGCATTTAACCACCCAGAGCTTCACTTTCACGATGGCAGTTCTGCAGATGTTGAAGGAGATAACTGCTTTATGGACAGTCTTATAATTTCATAGAAATGTCAGATCTGCCATTGTGGAGGCCACCTTTTCTGACTGAATTTCAAAAGTGGCAACAATGTCACTCACAATCTCACCAAATTCCAGGACCTTGGAGACGATTCCCAGTCTTCTTTCCATTTCTGTCAACTTGGGGGTAGAGTTGCTAGGTTACACTCCCCATGGGCTATGACTAAGGCTCTGACAGATGTCAATCAAGCAATTGAACTGCTGGTCCCTGACAGCTCATGCTATTTAACAGAGACAGGGGTGGGGGTGGAGCCACTAAAGAGCACTTGCAACAAAGGTCTAACATGGAGACTTAACATTTTTCTCAAGTAAACATTAGCCACTGCAAAACCCATAGAAAAACTCTTTTACAAAATAAAAAATGGATCACCCTGGGGAGGGCTGAGTCCTCAGCTGCCTTAATCTGTAGACTGGTATTATTTTAAAGATTAACTGTGACCTCTTGTTAAAATTTGTATAGAACTTTAGAAGTCAAACTAGAAAGGGTACCATTAGAGGGGACAAGAGGTCATAAGCTGTGGAGGAGACTGTGATAGAATTCAAGTGACATGAAAGAAAAAGGGTGTTACTGGGAAGGAGGAAGAAGGCCAGAAGGAGGAAGATGATATGGGGGAGGGGAAGCTGAAGATTAGCAACAAAAATAAAGAAGAATGAAAATGCTATAATTGAACCTACTAGTTTGTATAATAAATTGAAAACCTAATAAGAACTAAATCAAAGACGTTATCTAAATCCCTCCTGATCTTTCCCCCAAAATGATGTGTGGCTCAAACAGGGTCAGTCAGTAAGAATCATAAAACAAGAAGGTTTGTGTTAAAAAATCCTGCTGCCATCCCCATTTCTACCCAATATTTCTAAAGAGAATAAATAAAAGCATTAGAAATATTTTCTAACACTAATTTTTCCTCTTCAAACTTTCACATTCAGGGTACTTCTAAGATTTAGAACCAAAAGTCAATTTTTTGAAACCAATATTTCAGCTCCTTCAGTACATCACTTAATTATCACGTTCACATGGCAGTTACCTTGTAATGGTATCACAAAGAACTTTTACTCTTAATATAAAACTAATTGTAATGAAATATATTAAAGTTGGGGTCCAATTCTGATCAGACACCAGTACAAAATTCAGAGAACCCTGAGGATTTTACTGGTTCTCCATGTGCTATGATTTCGTAAACTCAATAGTCTTGGGGGTAACTTCCTCCAGATGGAAGAGAAGTCAAAACTAACACATACTAAAGTTTAACTCTAATACTCTCCTATTTTTCTAGAAATGTTTAAATTTTCTCTTCCATAGTTTAACAATAATCAAAATGGCAAATAGGAAAAGCACATTACAATATGAGAATGATAGAATATAGTCTGAGTCTGGGGAGATAGCCCAGTGGTTAACATGGCTGTCAAACAAGTGTAAGGATCAGAGTTGAATAAGGTGGAAGAGGGATGGAGAATGATTCCAGACATTAACCTCTGGCACACACACACACACACACACACACACACACACACACACACACACCACATGAAAATGGAAAAACAAGTAATCAGTTCATTGATAGTGTTCTAGTTGCTCTATTTATTATTTCCCCAAAACTGCCATGCTACAAATTTATAATTACATTTATTATATATGCTTCTGGAAGTACAGAAAATATGTAAAAACATTGCAGATTGTAAAATGCTATATTCTAGGCTGTAAGAACAAAATACAGCCACTCAATTGGCTTTGAAATCTGCAATCTATACCAACATGTTCAGCAATATAGTTATTCTTTCTGGATTCTTTTAAGAAATGATTAGCTGAGAAAAGGCTTTTTGTTTTAACACCTCCCTCCAATCCCCCCTATTACCCCTATTTCTTCTGCCTCTCAGCTTCATGTCCATATTTATTTTATGTGTTATTAATAACTTTCTATTGTGGCCAGAGTAAGAGTGGCCCCCACAGGGCCATTAAATATTAAATATGAACATTTTAATGCTTGGTGGAATTGTTTGAGAAGGATTAGGTCCTCTGGGAGAGGGCATGCTTTTGAAGTAGGTGTATTACTGAGGGTAGTATCCAAAGCCTCTACCAGGCCCAGTCTCATGTTGTCTCTGCCTACTGCTTCAGATCAGATATAGGCTCTCAACTATTATTCCAATGTTATACCTGCCTGCCTGCCTGTCTGTCTGCCAGCCTACCTGCCTGCTCCTTCCCACCATGATGGACATGGACTCACCCTCTGAAACCATAAGCAATCTCCCAATTAAACACTTTTTTTTAATAAGTTGCCTTAGTCAACAGTGTCTCTCTTCGTAGCAATAAAACAGCAAGTCACATACCTTATAAGTTCAGTTAGTGCTGTCAATATGCACATTGGTATGTGGTCATCCACTAGAACATTGTCAACCTACATGTTGCATTGTTACATACCCAAAGGAAAGTGACCATCCCTCCTCAGGCAGTCATCAAACAGGGAAACCTCAAATGGGGTGGGAACTCAGAAGTTCCCCCCACAGTCCATTCTGGAATATGGGATGGCTTTATCTTTTGCAGGCAGTGTACAGGGGATCCCAGCTGCTGTGAGTTGATGAATGCTATGGCTATACCAAAAGCAATCTACGGATTCAATGCAACTCCCACCAAAATTCCAACATAACTCTTTACAGGACTTGAAAGAACAATACTCAACTTCAAATGGAAAAACAAAAAACCCAGGATAGCTAAAACAATCCTGTACAATAAAAGAACTTCTGGAGGTATCACCATCCCTGATTTTAAGCTATACTACTGAACAATAGTAATAAAAACCTCATGGTATTAGCATAAATACAGGCAGGTTGATCAATGGAACCAAATCAAAGACCCAGATGTAAATCCACATACCTATGGACACCTGATTTTGGATAAAAAAAAAAAGCCTGAAATATACAATGGACAGTTACCAAAACTACACAGAGAAACCCTGTCTCAAAAAACCAAAAAAAAAGAAAAAAGAAAGGAGTATACAGCAAGCCCACAACCAACAATAAAATTATATGGAGAGAAACTCAAAGCAATTCCACTCTCTCCTTATCTATTCAATATAGTACTTGAAATCTTAGCTAGAGTGATAAGACAATTGAAGGAGATGAAAGTAATACAAATTCAAAGGAAGAAGTCAAAGTATCTTTATTTGCAGATGATATGATAGTAAACATAAGTGATCCCAAAAATTTTCACTGGGAAATTCCTGCAGCTGATAAACACTGTCAGCATGTAGAAATTGGGAGGAGGAAAAGGAGGGAACACCCTAGCAGGATATAGTATATGGGGAAAAAAAAACTGTTTTCAATAAAAGGGGAAAATAAGATTCAATCCTATTGTAATATTTGTGCAAAATTAAAAAAAATAGCTAGATGTTATAGCACACACATGTAAAAAAGAGTTCAATTCTAATAAACTATACAACAATTTCTAGCCCAGCCTGGGTTACATGTGTCAAAACAAACAAAAACAGGAACAACCCTGAAGCTTAAAGAAATATTTAGAATTACTTTGTTTTAGAACTGTAGATGATATCTAAGATGTAGAAGCAACCTCAGTGTCCATGAATAAAAGAATGGATGGGGCTGGTGAGCTGACTCATTGTTTAAAAGCACTTGCCAAGTAAGCTTGATTACTTGAATCCAATCCTGAAATAGAGAGGTGCCAATGCATTCAAGGCTATTTCCCACTTTTTTTTTTCCCCCGAGACAGGGTTTCTCTGTGTAGTTTTGGTGCCTTTCCTGGATCTCACTCTGTAGACCAGGTTGGCCTCGAACTCACAGAGATTCACCTGCCTCTGCCTCCCAAGTGCTGGGATTAAAGGCGTGCACCGCCACCGCCCAGCTCCCACTTTCTTTTCTATCAGGTTCGGTGTATCTGGTTTTATGTTGAGGTCTTTGATTCACTTGAACTTGAGTTTTGTGCAGGGTGATAGATATGATCTATTTGTGTTCTTCTATATGCTGACATCAAGTTAGACTAGCACAATTTGTTAAAGATGTTTTCTTTTTTCCATTGTATATTTCCGGCTTTTTTTTTAATCCAAAATCAGGTATCCATAGGTATGTGGATTTACATCTGGGTCTTTGATTTGGTTCCATTGATCAACCTGCCTGTTTTTATGCTAGTACCATGAGGTTTTTATTACTATTGTTTGATTTACATATGTCGAACCATTCCTGCCTCTCTGGAATGAAGCCTACTTGATTATGGTGGATGATCATTTTGGTGGGTTATTGTATTGGGTTTGCAAGTATTTTACTGAGAACATTTGTATCTATGTTTATAAGTGATATTGGTCTTTGCTGTGGGATGTTCTGTATGGCAAATTTGTTGCTAATAAAACACTGATTGGCCAGTGGCTAGGCAGGAAGTATAGGCGGGACTAACAGAGAGAATTAAAAGAACAGGAAGGCGGAGGGAGTCACTGCCAGCCAGCCGCCAGGACAAGCAGCATGTAAAGATGCTGGTAAGCCACGAGCTACGTGGCAAGGTATAGATTTATAGAAATGGATTAATTTAAGATATAAGGACAGTTAGCAAGAAGCCTGCCACAGCCATACAGTTTGTAAGCAATATAAGTCTCTGTGTTTACTTGGTTGGGTCTGAGTGGCTGTGGGACTGGCAGGTGAAAGAGATTTGTCCTGACCATGGGCCAGGCAGGAAAGCTCTAGCCACAGGTCTTTAATTCCCTTACTTTGTTGGGTCTTTATGTAGTTTAGGTATCAAAGTAACTATGGCCTCATAAAATGAATTGGCAAAGTTCATTCTGTTTCTATTTTGTGGACTAATTTGAGGAGTATTAGCATTGACTCTTCTATGAAAGTCTGATAGAATTCTACGATAAAACTATCAGGCCCTAGGATTTTCTGGGGGAGGGGTTGGTAGACTCTAAATTATTGCTTCTATTTTGAAGGGTTTCTAGGTCTGTTTAAATTGCTTATCTGATCTTGATTTAATTTTGGTATGTGGTATCCATTGAGAAAATTGTCCATTTCTTTTAGATTTTCCAATTTGGTAGAGAACAGATTTTTAAAATATGTCCTTATGAATTACTCAGTGTTTGTTGTTATGTCATCTTTTCCATTCCTCAATTTGTTAATTTCAATATTCTTTCTCCACCTTTTAGTTCATTTGGATAAGCGTTTGTCAATATTATTGATTTTTCTCAAAGAACCAATTTTTTGTTCACTTGATTATCCTCATTTGTTTGAGGTTTTGTTGTTTATTTCTATTTTATTTATTCCAGACTTGAGTTTGATTATTTTTTGCCACATATTCCTTTTGAATGTTATTTCTTCTTTTTGTTATGGGTCTTTCAGGTGTGCTGTTAAGTTACTAATATATAATCTATTTTTTTGTGAGCACTTAGTGCTGCAAACTTGCCTCTTAGAACTACTTTCATGTATCCCATAAGTTTAGGTTAATGTTTTCATTTAATTGTAGAAAGTTTTTAATTTCTTTCATAATTCCTGCCCTGAGTCATTTTTCATTCAGTAGTGAGTTGCTCAGTTCCTCTGAGTTTGTAAGTTTTCTTTTGTTTCTGTTGTTGTTGATATCCGGCTTACTGTGTGGTGGTCAGATTGGACATGGAGGGTTATTTCAACTTTCTTGCATCTGTTGAGATTTGCTTTGTGTCTGAGTATCCAGTTAATTTTTGGAGAAAGCTTCATGAGCCACAGAGAAGGTATATTCTTTTGTATTTGGGTGAAATGTTCTATAAATATCTGTTATAACCATTTGGTTTATAATGTCAGTTAGCTCCAGAATTTCTCTATGTAGTTTTTGTTTGAATGACCTGTCTATTGGCCACAGTGGAGTACTGAAGACACCCACTACCACTGTGTGAAGACGGGCATGTGATGGAAGCCACAGTGGTGTTTCTTTTATGAACTGCGGGACCTTCTGTTTGGTGCATAAATGTGAAGAATTCTATTGTCCCCTTGGTGGAATTTTTCTTTTAGTGAGTATATAATGACCTTCCTATCTCTTCTGATTGCTTTTCATTTGAAGTCTATTTTTAGGGTGTTAAAATGGCTATATCAGTTTGCTCAGAACATATTTCTCTATCCTTTTATCCTGTAGTGATGTCTATTCTTGATTTAAGGTGTGTTTTTTGCATACAGCAGAAGCATGAATCTTGTTTTGGAAACATTCTGTTATTCTGTGTCTTTTTATTGGGAATTAAGACCATTGATGTTGAGTGCTATCAATGAACAGTGTTTACTGTTTCCCATCATTTTGGTGTGTGGCATAGTTTTCCTTTTCCTCTTCAATTGGTTTGATTATGTGATTTTTTTTCCTTGAGTTTTCTTGGGTGCAGTTATCCTCTTCAGTTTGATGTTTTCCCTTTTGCACTTTCTGGAGGGATGTATTTGTAGATAGATACTGCTTAAATTTGATTTTACCGTGGAATAGCTTCCTTCATCTATTGTGATTGAAAGTTTTGCTGGGTATAATAATATACTCTGGCATCTGTAGTCTCTTAGAGTCTGAAGAACACTTGTCCAGACATAACATTTAGAGTCTCCATTGAAAGGTCAGATTTTATTCTAATAACTCTGCCTTTAATATGTTACCTGCTATTTTTCCTTGTGCCTTTAATATTCTTTCTTTGTTCTATATGTTTAGTGTCTTGATTATTATGTGACATGGGTAATTTATTTTTGTCCTCTTTATTTGGTTTTCTGTATGAGATCTTTTATACAAGTGAAAATTCTTCAGAGTTCATCCTGGGTGTAGTGTAGGACTTATCTTGACAGGACAGAATGTCCTGGCTCAAGTCTCTTCTCTTTTTGTAAAATCATAATCCTATTGGATTAGGATTCCATCCAAATAGCCTTATTTAATTATATCCCCAAACTTCTATCTCCATATATCATAGCTGGTTTTTCTTTAACCCTTTAATGTTTCACAGTAGAGATTAAATTTCAACATGAATTTTGGTGGAGACATTTGCATCACTGCTTAGTGTGCTACCCAGATCCCTTCAAGTCCTGTCCCCTGTTTCTACATATCCCTGCCAGTTTCCTTGGCTGAACTCATCACTGACTATTGGATATGGGCACATGAAAGCCCTGCTTGCTTGCTGCAGATGTGTACCATGTTCACATATGACTTAGGGCCCAGGTTGACAGGATCTAGACTTGCTGGCTTGCTCTGACAGGATCAAGTTGAATGGTGAGACAGTATCTTCTCTATTGTACTTTTGACCCTGAGAGCAACAAAGGATGAAGAGAGAAGTAGGAGAAGTGAGAAAGAGAGTAAAATACAAAATGAAAGCTGGACCTGTAGCTCAGTGGTATAGCACTTGTCTAGTGTGTATAAGAACCTGTGTTCAGCCCAGCCATGGTGGCACATGCCTTTACATCCAGCACTTGGGAGGCTGAAGAAAGCAGATCTCAATGAGTTCGAGGCCAGCCTGGTCTACAGAGCAAATTCTAGGACAGCTAAGGCTACACAGGGAATCCATGTCTCAAAAAACTAAAACAAATTTTTTAAAAAAGAAACTTGGGATCAATCTCCAGTACATAAAATTTAGTACATAAAAGGAAAGGGAAGCATAATAAGATAAAGTCTTAAAAATCACAAAATTTCCTAAAAGGGTACAATTTTGATTAGCAAAATTCTTCCTAAATATATATATATATATATATAAAATGATAAAAGAAATACCAAGAGACATAGATCCCCAGAACATGCTATCTCAGGATAAATAGTTCTGTGACAGCAGAGGGCGTTTTATTGAAGCACAAGACCCAAGAACTAAATCCTAACATGGCAAAGGAAGGAAAGAAATAAAGAAAAACAAAATAAAGGAGAGAGGGGGGAGGGAAAGGGACAGAGAGAGAGAGAAAGAGAAAGCATCCTAAAGTAGAACCAGAGAAGGATTAACCCTGGCTAACAATTAATTAAAAAATTTTCATGAAAAGAAAAACAAGGGATAATTAGAACTTTAAAAGTTCCTTCAGTGTAAACCCTTTCTTTGTTTCATTTTTATGTTAAATCTCTGTAATTCGAATATTCCTAAATTAGTAACACTTAACTGATAGACATTGATTGATGAATTTTAATCTATAGTCATTTGGCAGTCAGAGGAATTGTCACTCGTCATTAGTCTTATTTTTTATTAATAAAATTTATTTATTCTATGTGTTTTTACATCATGTATCTTGATTCCATTCATTCCCCATTGTCTCTTCACATCAACTCTTTGTCCTCGCATGATGCCCCCTATAAATAAAACAAAATTCAAAGAGAAAAAAATGAAGAAAATAAAATCAGAAAAAAAAAATGAAAAAAGGAAAAGTGTAGTAGGTAGTTGTTCTAGTTTTGACCTGGAAGTACTGCCCCTAGCGAGGCTTTCAGTAACTGCCACGCCTACCTATGACCTACCCCTGGGGTGGGGCCAAGACAGGAGCCCTTAAGACCCAAGTTGTGGATGTGCTGGGTCTCTTGGTTCCTTGTGATCCTGGATGCTGGATGGTTGGCTGAGCAGAGTTCTCCAGAGAACCCCACTGGACTGCACTTCACCTCTGCTGGATCCTGTAACCAACCCCTTTACTGACTGTAAGTTACCCCCAAAAAGGAGGTCCTTTTTAACTATGTGGAGTTGCCTTAATAAATCCCCATAATAGAAAGGATTAAAAATCTCATCATGAAAACTGCAGTGTGACCCAACAAGTCACACCGTATACACCTTGGGCCATACATCTCTCTTTGCAAGTATTCATTGCAAAGAGTTGTTGGTCTGGTTTGAGGTCACCAGTCAGGACTATGTGTTCAATGCTGCGCCTCCACTAGGACTCTTCCTGAACATCCTGCTGGTGTCCTGTCTTGCAGAGATCCTGCTGCTTTGGGTCTGAGGGTCAGGTCCCTTCACATGCTCCAGAGGGCCATAGATGGAGTGGATGTTCTGGCAGGCCAGTTCATAACTCTGGGTCTGGGCAGCCATAGGGTTGGCCTGCCAGATGGGAAATGGGGACAGCTGTCCCCTGCTTACGATTTTAGGGGTGGCTCACCCACAATTCAGCTAACTGGGTTGGATCTGTTGTGCTACCCTAGCGAGGTTCAGGGCCTACTCTTCCAAGTGTTGCAGCTGGTGGGGATCAGAAAGTGCTCTCCCACTCTTATGGCCACAGGGCCAGCTGTCACCAGCCCTGGGCATTGGTGGGCAATGGGGAGGGCTTCTTTCCCCCACCCATGCCACCACAAGACTGATGAGAAATGTAGCAGCTCT
>CABHPQ010151746.1:0-15254 GCA_902168405.1 Peromyscus aztecus
GGCCCCTCTAGGCTGCTCCTTGAGGAACTTTCTAGAAGACAGAAGCCCGGTCCAGGGGGACGGTGTCCATGGCCTGAAGCCCTTTCTACCACGCTGTTCCAGCTCCCAGCCTCTTGGACCGCCTGCCTTCTCTGCCATCCTTCTTCCTCAGGGCAACCAGGGCTCATGAGGTCCGTGCCCCTTATTACTGTACAAAAGTCCTGCTTATTTCAGCTCCTTATGGCCTGCCCCAAATCCCTTGCTTTTTTTTTTTTTTTTTTTTTTTTTCCCCCGTGGAGAGCCTGAGAGGCACATGGGCAGAGCAGAAGCACAGGCCAGATCAAGCACCCCCAGACAGGCTCACGGGAAGGGTGTGGTCAGGCTCAGTCACACCGGCCACTGTCGGGGGGAGTGGCCATGTGCGGGCTTCTGTGCTGGTCCCGGTGTGAAGAGCCACCTGTGGGAGTGGAACACCGGTCTGTGTCCTTTGCCAGATGGAGGGTGGTGCCATCCCTGGGCTGGCGGTTCTGTGTTCTGTGAGAGAGCAGGCTGAGCAAGCCATGTGGAGCAAGTCAGTAAGCAGCATCCCTCTGCATCAGCTCCTGCCATGAGTTTCCAGCCCTGTGTGAGTTCCTGTCCTGACTTTGTTAACGATGAACGGTGCTCAACGCTGGCTGTGCAGTACTGACTGAACACACGGTTTCTCCGCTGCCTCAACCACCCGGCTCCATGTTCTCTACCGGTGGTGGGAACGCACCTTTCTTTTAACAAAATCCAATTTTCACCTTGTATTGGGTCTCCCTTCGCCTCCCCCACTCCCCACGCAAGAGGGACACCTCCCTTTTCTGCAAGGTCTCAGCCACAGTAATGACAGTGCAGGAACACCTGGGGCAATGCCCCCACTCAGTGGTGCTTCAGATAAAAGTCACACCCCCATTAGGCGGAGATTATTGTTGCGTTTTAGACACGAGGCAGCTGAGACCAGAGACGTTCAGTGACCTTCCTAAGAACACACAGCTGGCAGAGGGGAACCAGAGGCACTCTACCTTGGCTAATGCCGGCACTGCCCAGGGCTGTATTTAGGCCCTGCGCTGGCTTGCCCCCAGCTCAGGAGCACAACAGGGTGCTGCTTACCTCTGCCATGTTCTGCCATGTTGGATGCCAAAGCTGTGCTGGTCTCCGCTTTGCCCCCCTAGACCTCCACTCTAGGACTAGGAGGGTCTCAAGGTCCCTGCTCTGAGATGGCACCCCCTTTATCACCTGTGCTTTCTATTCAGGGTGGAGACATTGGTGGACCCTTTCTGGCCACTGGTACCTGAGAGGCACAAACCATGTGTGTCCTCAAGGGTAGGCCCCATCCAAGGGTCCAACCCAAAGCTCTAAGAGCCTCCTCTGTGAGTGAGCAGCCAGTCAAGGCAGAAAATCCTTTCTGTTAGCATGGAGATTTCTCCAGAACACAGGCAGGACGGGAGGTGGGAGAGGAGGCGGGATGGAGCCCAGCCTGGGCCTGTGGCCTGAGACTGAGCAGAACAACCCAAAGCAGATGCCAGGGCTCCTGGAACCACTTCTCTCTGGCCCAGCACAAAGAAAGGCCTCAGCCGCACAGGACTTTGAGCTGGAGCCAGTACATGAGGCCGTGTGTGTGTTCACAGCACACAGGAACGGGCCTCCGCTGGGCCACTGGCCAGGCTCTGCCATGCATCACTTCCTCCCAGAGTCCTCCGATTTCTTTCTTGATGGACACTAAGGCTTTCAAAAGGCTAGGGAAATTGGTGGGTAGGGTCAAGTCCAGCCTCTTTCCAGAACCTCCTCCATGGGAGAGCTTGCTTGCATACTCAGAGAATCCATTTCTGGACTTGCCCGAGGAAGACAAGGCTTTTGGAATCAAAAATTGGTGAGTCAGTGCCGGCAGCCGGCTCTGAGCTTCTTCCTCAGGTTTGGGCGCTGCAGCCATCTTGTCGCTCCTCAGGATCCTGGTGGTCCCGTGGGGCCCCTCCTACAGTCACCTGTCATCACGCCCACCTTCAGACAGGAGGAACAGGGGTCTTGAGGGCTGGGGCCCAGGCTTCACGAAAAGAGTGTTGTCTCAGGTAATCTCCTCCGTGAGCTAGTGAGGTGGGGTAACCACTCTCTCTTTTTCAGAGGTGCGCTCTGAAGCAGTAGGGGCCCAATGCCAGTATATCGCCACGGAGCCTCAGGTGGTCACCTGGCTCCAGCATC
This sequence comes from Peromyscus aztecus, assembly GCA_902168405.1. Lineage (NCBI taxonomy): Eukaryota > Metazoa > Chordata > Mammalia > Rodentia > Cricetidae > Peromyscus > Peromyscus aztecus. The sequence goes on from CABHPQ010151746.1 coordinate 2,200, forward strand.
ACCTCCCGGGGGGCCTAGCAGCCTCCTCCTGGGCTGCTTCGACTTTCTCGCTTTGCTCCTGAGCTGGCAGGCTAGGGTGACCTGGGTGTCCTTGGCTTCCAGTCACTCCACTTCTGTCACTCCTGGGCCTGCTGGGGTCCTCTATCTCTTCATTCAGCCTCACCTTCTGGGTTCATCCCCAGCCTCCTCCGTTCTTCCCACCTTGGCTCTGTCATGATGAATTTACAGTTCCTACGTGTCTGCTGTTCATACCTCAGCCACGTTATGGACAAAACCGGGGCCCCTTGCTAGAGACCACACCAAGAATAACCTTATTCAGAAAGGCCAGGGGTAAATACCGACTCACGTCACTGGGCTGTCACTTGGTGGACCTCCCTCCTGACCCCAGGGGAGGAAGGGAGCCAAGTACAGCCATGGAAACAGACATGGCTCCTGGGTGGAAGCCCTAACATCTATGTAAGGATGTCACGTGTTGTTTGCACCAGGACGCAGAGCCCTACTCATGAGGTGGCTGAGGGCACTAGAGAAGTCCCCTTGCCTCTCACATGGCTACTGAACAGGGTGAGTTGGACAAAGTATAAAAGCACTTGGTTACCCACTCTTTATACCCTTCCTCAGGGTAAGCAGTATGTCCTCAGCTGCCAGCTCTGAGGGCAGGGAGGGACCCGAGTCTCTGGGCTGTCTGGAGTATCCCACACTGACTCAGAAAAGCCCCAGAGCTCCTACAGCATCCCCAGCATCCCCATGACCATCCCTACTCTGAGAACAGCGTCTGACCCAGGAAGTCTGACTCCAGTCTGGAGATGCTCGGTGACCCCAGGGCTCGTCTGACCCAGATGGAGTCTCACTTACACAACAGAAGACTTTCGCTGCCATGTTCTGGTCAAACTGGCCAAGGATGATCCTCACGTCGTTCCCCTGTGGGCAGAAGAGGATGTGAAGGTGAGTGACAACATTCTCAGGGCCAGCACCAGGGAACCCTTCCGTGCCCAGATTCGCAGCCAAGAGCCCTGCCGACAGGGAGGGAGGCGAGGCTCCCCTGTGCTGTGCACCCCTAGACTGTCTATGCCACTCTTGGCTGATCTTCAGTCACCCTCTCCGCTTTCAAGGGTGACTCTGAGGCAAGACAACATACCACAGTCTCCCTGCTCCCTCTTCCAAGGAACTGGGCTATCTTGAATCGTCTTTTTCATTCCACTTACAGGGAAAGTAAGGCCAGAGGAGGCGGACAGAGGCCGGATCCAAACCAGCCACACCCTCCATAATGTCTTGGAATTTTCTAGTCCCGTGACTGTTAGCCCCCTGAGACATCTTTTGAGCTCACAGAGCTCCCCAGTTCATAGCTGTTGGGGTGTTTTGGAGTGGTATTAAAACCTTGGTGCCATCAACACGCCTTGAGTGGTTTCAGGTGTCTTCCTTTCTCATCTCAGCTTCACTTTGCTCCTCTGAAATGTAGGGACAGTGGTGGCACCTCCCTTGTATGAGTTCTGGGATGACTGAGTGAAGCACCCTTCAAGAGGTGCCTAACACAGTACCTGGCACACAACAGGCACCCAGTGAATGGCAGCTAGTCATATGCTTGTAGCTCCCCCAGCCCACCTTTATTTTCAAGCTCTAGCTACCTTGCTATGTGCTGGTTTTCTCAGTGTGGCTCACAGATGTGTGTTGCAGAGAAAAACACACGAAACTCACTTACTTACTCACTACACATTTACCCAGCACCTGCCTGTGGCTCTTGGTCACTTTCTGAGGATGGGACCCAGCCTGGGCCCTGCCATCAGGAGGCCAGCTGGGTACAGGCTGGCACCTGCTCCTGTTCTCAGCTTCTCACTTTGCAGGACCCAGCTCTGCAGGAGGCACCATCTCCCTGCTGGCCTTCGTCCTCTCCAGACACCCCAGGCCCTCTGATGGTGGTTGGCAGGAAGCATGGCTTTAAAGATCAGTTTTTAGCATCTTTTAAAATTGGAAAGGGCTGCCTGGGAGGCCATCTTACTCATCATGTGTGTTAGCAAAATAGTGAAAGCCCTGCGCTAAAACTAGCCTTTGCTTGCAAGAAAGAATGGAAAGAAGAGGTGGGGGGGGGACGGGACAAAACCCCATGCTTGCTCAGAAGAGGATTTTAAAGGGTCGTTCGCAGAGGCTGGCGGAAGGCAAGCGAGCCTTTGTCTCAGCAGTCTCAGCAGTCTGCAGCACTATAAAAAGTTTCAGGCTGTTTCTGGTCTGTGGATGGGCTCCCAGGCACACACCAGCCTCCTTGTTATTGGCTGAAATCTTTTTTACATCATTTGCTACGAACAGTGGCCATCTGTCCATCTGTCTGTCTCCACCCATCCATATTTATTCATCCATCTTCCAGGTTTATTGGGCATCTGGATTGCTCACCCCACTTGCTAAACATGGTACAGAGAAACAGCCTATTGGGTTTCAGAGCCAGAGAAACTGGGTTCCAATCCCAGCTCCATGCCTGGCTTTAGTCTGCTAAGCCTGCATCTTGTCATATCTGAAACAGGCACTGTCCTCCATGTCCTGTCTTGTGGTATAGGTGACTCATCACAACACAAGATGCCTTCTGGTCTTCAGGACGCTTCCCCTGGCATCCTGCCGCCACTGATCCCTCCTGTTTGTCCTCCTCAGATTCAGCCCCTGGTACCCCATTCTGTCTTCAGCTTTTGCTGCATCCTGATGGCAGCCACCCAGCCTGCGTCACCAGCATGGACTCATCCTCTGCTTTCCACAGAACACCTCTATCGGTGTCTCCTGGCTCCTTTAACTCAACATGTCCCAAGCTGAACCCTCACTTTTCTCTAACAAGCCAGCCCCTTCCTCCTCCTGTTTGCATCTCTGGGAGTGGTACCACAGCCTCCCACTCTCCGAGCGGGAGACTGGAGTCATCTTCCACTTACGCTCTCCTTCCCCTCCTACGTCCCAGGCCCTCAGCTTGCTGGTTCCACCTGTTCACCAACTCCAGAGCCAGCCTGTCCCTGCAACCCTATGCTCTGGGTTTGGTCACCACTCCTCTTCCCTTAGAGAATATCTGGACCCATGCCTTCCACCTACCATGTCCAGTGGCCTCTACAGAGGAGGGAGAGTCCTAGCAAACTCCAGATCTGACTGAAGAAATCTGACATGGCTCCCTAAGGTAAATCAAACACTTGTCTGAGTCTCTTGATAGCTTGAGGTTCTTCACCAACTGTCTCCTGCATCACATTTCCCCTACTTTTCTATGGAGTAATAGAGAACTATCTGCAGTTCTTCAGACACACCTGCTTGCCATTCATCCACCCACCCATCTGTCTACCAGTTCATCCATCCATCCGTCTACCAATCTACCCATCCATTCATCCACCCACCCATCTGTCTACCAGTTAATCCATCCATCCGTCTACCAATCTACCCATCCATTCATCTACCTACCACCTCATCCATCCATCTGCCCATCCATCCACATATCTGTCCATCCATTCATACACCCACTAACCAACCAACCAATCAACCATCCATCCATCCATCCATGCCCCCTCCCTCACTCTGTTCCCTTTTTTGTACAAGCTGTACATCCCGAGTGTCCTTCTCTCTCCCCTTATTCTCCTGAATCACAGCTGCTCATCCCTCATTTTAGCTCAGGCTCCCTTATTTGCCATGTCACTGACTCATCAAGCCCAGTAGCCATTCTCCTCTGGGCTGAGGGCACCTACACTTCCCTCCATCATGGCCCAAATACACTTTTTTTTTAACATCTTCTCCTGACCCCCTGGCTCCTGAGCCAGCACAGCACATGATGCATGTAGTGATAAGCATGCATGTGGCCTGATGCAGGGGGAGGATGCTGATACAGCACTGGACCCCATGGTGGGCTCTTGGCTGCTTACTGACGCCCAACTAGTCCTGGGGCCTGGTGTTAACTGGGATCACGTGTCCATTTCTCAAATGGACCAAAGGACCCACATCTTCATGGCAACCAACTCACCACTTGCTGACAGATAAGCAACTAGTTCTGCCATTCCATTTGGTCCAGGTAATGTCTCTGTTGCCATGACAACTATGCTGCAAAGACCCCTTGGCTATAGGTTCTCAAGCTGTCAGGTTTAGATGGGCCTGAGGAATCATGAATCCAAGAAGCCACTTCCTAGAGAGGCCAATGGCTCTCCCTAGCTGTGTAGCACCCAGAGCTGGACTCTAACTCTGGTGTGTAGGACCCTCAGAGGGCCCCAAAAAAAGACACTGTTGGGAACCAGGAAGGCCCTCAGTCAGAAAGCTATTCCTGTCTACTGTGCTTCTGGAAAGTAGGAAGGGCCTGTTCCCAAGCTAGGAGAGCAAGGAGGAGCCTGGGACAAGGGATGGAGAGGAAATTTGGTCCTTAGGGAGTTGCTGCCTTGAGAGCAGGTGAAGTGTTGGGGTCACTTCTTGGGTGGGACACATTCATCCAGGATTAAGGCGGCATCCAAGTGGGTATATGAAGAGTGGTGTTCCCTCCCCCTGGAGTGGCACTTGCGTGTGGGTTCTGGGGTCAGGGAGAAAGTAATTCTAGGGAGGATGGATAGCACACACACACACACACACACACACACACACACACACACACACACACCACACCACACCCATTACAAGCTCCAGAATCACATTTGTCACTGCCCAGAACATGAACCTCTTCCTGGAAGTCCAGAAGCTGAAAAATAAAATCCAGATAAAATCCATGGCCCTATCTCTGGCCAACGCCTCACCCTGCCGGGGCTGGAGCTTACTTTCCTGATCTAAGGGCTTGGGGCAGTTTAAGAAGGACTGAGAATAAGGCTTGATGAAGATGAAGCAGGCTAGTAATCTCAGCTAAAGCAGGGGGTCACACATTGGAAGTCACCCTGGGCTATGGAGAGAGAGCCTGCAGCCCAGCTGCGTGAAGCCCTAGGTTCAAACCCCTGTACTGAAAAATAAGTAAGTAAGTGCAAGGCAAATGGAGGAAGAGCCAGCCTGTCCCTGTGGGTGAGAATGACAGAACAGAGCTGTGATCTCCGGAGAACAAGTCCATGGCTGAGGGAAAATCCCAAGCTTTCGTGCCTGGACTCTGCTGGGGCCTCCTGGAGTGAAGAAGGATGACTCAGAACAGATGACAATTGCCATGATCGATGGTCCTGGGTACAATGCTTACATAGAAACTTGCATTCACACCCTATGAGGCCACTGCCCCAGAAAGGGCATGTGGAATGAAGAGGCCGTGGGGGTGGGGTGGAAGTGAGGAGTGCTACCCAGGAGTGCTGCTCAAATCCTCACACCCGGAACCCTGTCTCAGACTCCCAATTCCCAGAATCCCCATAGCCACACAGGGTAGATTTCCTTTCTCCTTTCTTGGCTCTCTTGTATCTATTGTTCTGAACCCCCTTGTCTCCAGGATCCTCAAGGTTCCTAAAATCACACACTTCTGACCACCCAACCCATTGAACGATTTTAACTCCGGTTTGCCTGTCTTTCTATACAAAGACAAAAACATGTCTTTGTGTAGGTACCAGGTCTATGGGGTGTCTGCTGGTGTTCTGGATTAACCCCCTTACTGCCTCATCCTGCTTCTAGCCTTCTTCTGAGTATACATGCTCTATCAGCCACTTTCACACATTGCCCAGTCTCTTAGTTAGGGTTTCTATTGCTGCAACGAAACACTCTGACCAAAAAGCAAGTTGGGAAGGAAAGGGTTTGTTTGGCTTACACTTCAGCATTGCTGCCCATCGCTGAAGGAAGTCAGGACAGAAACTCAAACACGGCAGGATCCCGGAGGTAGCAGCTGATGCAGAGGCCATGGAGGGGTGCTGCTTCCTGGCTTGCTTCCCCTGGCTTGCTCAGCCTGCTTTTTTTTTTTATAGAACCCAGGACCACCGGCCCAAGGATGGCACCACCCACCATGGGCCGGGCCCTCCCACATTGAGCACTAATTGAGAAAACGCCTTCCAGCTGGATCTTTAGGAGGCATTTCCTCTACTGAGGCTCCTTCCTCTCTGATGACTCTAGCTTGTGTCAACCTGACATACAAAACCAGCTAGGACACCCCAGGCTCAGCTCCAGGGGACCCCGACTCTGGATTCCAGAGCACACAGGTGGGGAGTGGCGGCATACACCTAGATGCCGGCTAAGTGTGCTCCCAGAACCTCAGGGCTGGCCACACATCCTGCCTGGAGCTCCCAGGCTGAATGAGACAACCCCCTCCCCAACTGGCCTGGGCTGCAGCGCTCAGCGTTAAGTCTAAAAAGCCACTCATGGAGAAAGAAGCCAAGCGATGAGAGGCAAGGTCATGAGTGACACACGCCATCCTGAGTCATGAGAGAGGCAGACTAGACATGAGCACCCTGAGGGCCCAGCACAGCTCGACAGCCTTCTTGCCACCAGAGTATGGGGTCCTGCAAGGAAGGTCAGGGTCACCTGACACTGACCTCTGGGTCATCTGGAGTCTCCTGCCCTTCTCTTCACCACAGGGCTACCAAAACCCCCCACAATTCCACACTGTGAGAGGATGAGGTGACATGAGCCCCCAAGCTACTTGAGGCTGGCCTGGCATGGGCTGGAAGGACCAGCTGAGACTGTCTCTAAAGTCCTGGCTCAGACAGGCTGATCCCTCCAGGATGAATACTTCCTTATTTAACCAAAATTTGCCTAAGGACCTTTCCTCCCCCTCCCACCAGACATACCCCTAAAGGCACAGAAGCAGGAAACATGTCTTCACATCCGGGAAGAGTGTGGAAAGGGGACAGCCCACAGCAGCCCATCGGCAACGTGTGACATTCCTCTAACTCCTGTATATTTAGCTTTCCAATAATATATCTGGCTTCAGATAAAAATACTGCTCTTTCTTCTCCGTGTCTCTGAGCAAAGTTGGCCTCGGGGCCAATGCACCATGGTTACTCTTTGGTTGTGCACCCTCAGGGCCCAGGCAAATCTATTTCCAGAGGTTGGCCTGGGCTTCCTGCCTGTACAGATGTGGGGGTGGTTGGTTCAGGAAAAGGGGGACAGTCCCCACCAAGACCTTCTTGGACAGTCAGGGAAAGGAGTAACCAGTCCTGACTAGGGCTCTTCCATGGAGCAAAGGCCGAAAGGGTGCACCTTCAGGCAGGCTGTCTTTGTGTAGAGTAGAGGCCTCCCACAGACATGCACATCCCAGTCCCAGACTCTTTGCAGACGTAATGCCCCACGGCACGAGGCTCAAGCTTCAGGAAGAGCTAAGGCAGCAGATCTGAGACAGGGAGTTTTCTTGGATGGTCTGGGCAGGCGCAGTATTATCACAAGCGTACTTATAAATGGAGAGCCAGGCTGGGTGACAGTGGTGTCTCTGAAGACAGAGGAAGAGGCCACTGGTCAGGGCACAGAGACAATGCCCTCTCCTCTAAGGTCCAGGATGAATCATGCCTGGGGACAACTCCATCTTAGCCCGCCAAGACTCATGCTTGGCTTCTGGCCTCGAGGCCAGAAAGACACATCTGTATGGCTTGTAACCACATAGCTTTGTCCCACCAGCCGTAAGAAATGCATGTACCTCCCCCTGACCTGTGGGTGCCAAGCTGAGAGGGACTCTACTGTCCTTTCCTCTTTGGTGGGCCCCGGGATCTCTTAGCCACTGCTGACCTACTGATAGTTTTTCTGGACAATGTTGGTTCCCCTCTGTTCTCCCTGAGCCACAGGAATGCTTCCCAGTGTTGGGCTATTTTTGTGACTCACTCAAAAATAGGTTCTTCTTTTTAGAGTCAGAAACCTGGTTCCAGCAGGTGTACCAAGTCTTTTGACAGTGAGATTCGACTCGATGACGTCATCTACGTTTATGCTCAAGAACTGCACAGCCTAGTTACAAAAAGGAACTGCAAAAAACATCCCAGAATGTTCTAAAAAGTTTACAGTTTTGTGTCAGACCTCGTTCATAACTAGCCTGGGTTGTGTGTGGTCTGTGGGATGCAGGTAGAGTTCCCCATGAAGCATTGCTGACGCCCAGCCTTTCACAGGCGTTTAAAGGTGAGTACTCGGGCTTTCTGCCCAGCCTGGGCCTTGTTGACTCCGATGACCTTCCCCTTTCCTCCCTTCCATGAGTGTAAGCCACAAAGCCACCTCCTTCCTGCCTTGCTGCTGAGAAGGCTCATGAGGACAAGACTGCCTTTAACTCTTTGTATACAAGCACTCTCCAGAATGTTCAGAGACTACGGAAGAATCCTCTAGCCACTGAGGAGTAGATGGGCACGAGGCTGGGACCGGGTTGTGGTGGCTGCATACCCCCCTGCAGCCTCACTCCTGTGCTGCAACCTCCACCAGCCTGCTGCATGGCCTCCAGTGTGTGTTAATTTCCTTGAGCTCCACTTTCTCAACTTGTAAAATGGAGATAATAACATTCCCTATAGAGGACCAGGTAGTAGTAAATCGTCTAGGTTTCATGGGCAATTACTCTCTGTGGCAATTACTCTCTCTGTTCCACCAACATAGCACAAAAGCAGCCAAAAGCAGTGTTCTAAATGAATGTGCGACAATAAAACTTTATTTATAAAACTGAATAGAGGGCCAGACTTGGCCCGTTGGCCATCATTTGCTGACTGCTACTGTTCAGTAACTGGGAGGATTAAAAGAATGAATAAATCTGTGAGAACAAAGCAAGTACTGGACAGTGTCTGTCCTGGGTGTCGAAGCAGAAGCATGGGCTGAGGCCACAGGGGACAGGCTGTGAAGAGGTCAGAGACAGAAAAGCAGCCTACAGATGCCCCTGCTTTCCCAGCGGTAGTTCAGGCACAAGGCTACCCTCTCCACTGATGACCACACGGTGATTGCTCTGTGGTCCCTGGGGCCACATGGAGTTCACAGTAACCTGGCTTTTCATGGCTTTTGCATGAACTTTCAAGCCATGAATTTATTTCTTGATTCTCATCATGTTCTTGCTTAGTTGTTTTTGGGTTTCTCATATGGCATCAGCTGCCAGTTCTTCAGTCTTGTGAGAGTGTTCTGCCTGTGAGGGCCACCATGTGAGCCTGTTTGGTGGATGGTGATAGCTGAGGCAGGGAGAGGAAGTAAATGGAGGCCCGCTTGATTCCAAGTCTGTGTGGAACTTCTGTTTGGGATGAGGAAGAAATGTGTACCATGGGAGGGCTACGCAGCTCCAAGAGCGCACTTAACAAGCATTAAAAATGCAAATGCCAGTTACGTATGTAACTGCAAAAAAAAGGGAGAAAGCTAAAAGGGAGCTCCCTGCTCTGTGTTTGCCTGTCTCCTTGGAGTCCTATTGGCCGGCTCTGTATTTCATCAAGCTGCCATCTGCAGCAGTGACAGACTATGTACTCGGTCACCTCAGGGCTGTCCCCTCATCTGTAGCAGGCCTGCTCTGCAAATTGTTGGAAGAGAACACCATGGTGTATTCCATACTTCAGGAACTCAAGAGGCTGAGGCAGGATGACCACTAACTACTTCAAGACCAGCTTGGGCCACATAGATCTTGACACACACACACACACACACACACACACACCCCACAAAAACTAACAAACAAACAAACAAACCAGAAAAGGTACAATCTGGGACCATTGGCATTGTCATGGTGAAGTTGACCAGCTTGAATTTCCGGGTTAGGATTACTGTCTGGTCTGCAAAGGCCTGTTTGGAGTGTTGTGGTTTAGAGGCTTGCTTTCTGTTTGGACACATGGACCAGATTTTCCTTGCTGTTGTCTTCCATGCTTTGGTAGCTTCGGGTTCCATTTACCATCATGTTGTTCAGAGGGTCCTTCAGCTCGGGCTCATCTTAGGTTTCTCTGTCTACGATCTTAGATTCTAGGTGGCGATAGAGAGTGTTCCCAGGGCCTCACACTAGCCAGGCTCCACTACTCAGGTCACCCCAGCATCCTCGACTGTGAGACTTGGCTCTGAAACTGCCTCTTTTAAAACTGTCCCTTCTCTTCAGGAGACCAAGAGTTTGGTGCCCGTTTGTTAAAATTGTCCCTTTCTCAGGCTCTGAGAGTGCAATTTGGATTTCACGTCTCCGGTATTGTTGTACATGTTCCTGCATTCTGTGGGAAGCTGCATGCTCTTTCCCATCTGTCTATACATTTACAGCAATTATTTAGACTTATCTCTCTCTTCCCAGAGTCTATGTTTCCCACATGGCTGTTTCTATCTTGACCTCAGCTATAAAGCGTGCTGTTGCTCCCAGCTGGCTCTCAGGATCAACTTCCAGAAGGTTTCCCGGCTGGTACATGATGTGAGGCTCACACAGTCTGTCCCAGTGGCTCCATTAACCCTTCCTGGGGTTTCATGATGCAAAAAGGGCAGAGGGCAGCCTGGGTTTGAGAGCCTTGTGGGAAGTTTGACTCCCCGCTCTCCACCCTCCACACCTCCGCGTAGATATTTGCAAGATTTATCTTTAAAATTTATATATCAAAACATTTGCCAACATGTGTCCAGGTGTCCTTTCCTATACCAAAGTGGCTAGGATGCAGAGACCAGCTAGCTGGGACACATGGTTTCACATTTCTGAGCTAACTGTGGATTTTGTAGTTCAGCAATGGTCCAGTGTCGGCAATTTCGTGTGATCTAGATTTATAGTGTGTGTGTTTGGATGTGTGCATGTATTCACCTGTGTGTGCATGAGTGGTGAAGCCAGAGGCCAATCTTAGGTACTGTTTCTCCTGAGAGGTGGAGAAACAGTACCTCTCACTGAACCTGGAGCTAACCCCTTGGACTGGGCAGCTGGCCAGTGAGCCCCGGAGACCCACGGGTCTCCCCCGCCCCTGCCCCCAGCATTGGGATTACAAGGCTGCCTGGATTTTAATGTGGGTTTTTCTGGGGACAGAACGCTGCCCTTGTACTCTTTCGGTCTTCCCACTTCCCTTTCTTAAAGTTGTCCCCGTTGCCTTCCTGCGGAATGTACTAGAAACCAGGTTCTGGCTGCCCGGTGAGCTGCTGCTCCTGGGCTTCTATTTTGGTCCCTCCTCTTGTCCTGGTGTCCTCTCGGCCCTCGTCTCCAGTCTCTCACCGTCATCTTCTCTCTCATTGGATTGATCGTGCCAACCATTTCCTCTGGATTCTGGAAGAGCGTCTCAAGTGCATCCTCCACGCCATTGATTTTTTTTTCCCCTCTCAACCCTGGCTCTGCTCGCTGCTGCCTCTGCTGCAGATTCCTGTTCCATGATCCAATAGGCAGCTGCTTCTTCTTCCTGGTCCTCTGCGTCCCCGCTTCACTTAGCCCACATGGAAGCAGAGGCTTGCCTTTCTTCCAGGCTCTCTAGAGCTTTCTGCCTGTTCTCTCTTCTGAGTATGTTATCCCTATTTCCTCAGTGGTCTTTGCTGTGTAGACACTCACATGCAGCTCATTGAGCAATTAGGTTTGGTTGCAGGTGATGAGAAATGCTTCTAGAAGCTTGCATTTTAATGGGAGGCATGGGCGCTAGGATAAGGAGATGGATAGTGTGTCTAATGTGGTGGGTTGTCTCCCCCTGCCCCCCAGAAGATACGTTGAAAGCTTAACCCCAGCATTCTGGAATGGGACCTCATATGAACACAGGGTCAGTGGCAGAGGGTGGCTTTTAACCAGGATTCGGCTACAATGGAATGGGGTTGACTCTAGGCTCAGCTTGAGGAGTGTGTCCTCACCAGAGGACAGTATGGAGGAGGGGGGTGTGTGTGCCATAAGAGGTGGAGCTGGAACTTTGCAGCTGCAGGCCAGGAGCTCCCAGGACCGTGGACACCAGAGACTGAGGGAAAGGCAAGCTTGGAGAACACAGTGCCACCCACACCCCGACCTCTGCCCTCACCCCAACCTCTAGAACCAGGCCAGGGAGTACACACTCCTGCTGCTAAGCTGCGCTGTGCTGCGCCTTAGTGAAAGCAGCCCTAGGAAACAAACACGGATGTGGGTCTGTGAGATGGAGGCAGTCAGGAGAGGGGACAGTGTCTCTGCCCCTGGTCCTGGCCTCTGAGCTAGGCAGTGCTTGGATCTTTTCTCCAAACCTTGGCTACACAGGGCACTTGGGGCAGCTGGCCAGAGGTACCACTAGACTCCAGGTGGAATTCTAGCCCTCCATCTTCCCTGTAGGTCTTGAGGGGTTACCCAACCCCTTTGACCCTCAGAGAAATCGATCTAAAATTGACTTTGGGAGGCTGAAATGAAGAAATGATGGGCACAGGGTCAAGCCTCGGGTCAGTGGCCAGCTCTGTGTGGGTGGCCAGTCAAGGGCTGGAGGCTGGAAAGGCTGGGTATTTTGGGTGCTGTTTTCGGCACTGTTTCCATCACGTCTTTTTTAGTTGAACTTGGCTGATGAGCAGAGCGCCCTGTTCCACCCTGGATCTCAACACCTCGGCTCTGCCCATGCTGCCTTTCAACTCCAAAGCCCTCAGAACTCAGCTGGGCCTTGGAGGCCAGGAGCTATTTCAGGAGCCTGCTCTGGGGAGACTCTCTGCATGTGGCAGAACAAGACTGGCACAGCATAGCCCCCTTCCCCACTGGCCTGCGTCCTCCAGGCTCCACAGGGCCTATCTAGACCCTGCAACAGCGTAGTCCTTGACAACATGGAGGGAAAGCTTGGGCTGTGGCAACCTTGGTTGTCCCCAGGGGCTGTTCCTCATCTGCAGAGACTCCCAGGGCCAAAGGGTGACCCACAGATTTTGTCTATTTTGGAGGAGATCAGGAGGTGTGAGATTCTTCTCAGTCCCCTGGCTCCCCAGCTCTGAGCTCTGGATCCCCACCAGTGAACTGAAAAATCTTATGGCCTGTGGTTCACAGCTGTCACTTGCTGTGTCAAGGGGAACTTTGGACCCCTTGAGTCAGAAAAGGCACCAGCAGTTGGCATGTGGGATCTTCATGCTAACAACTTTCCCAGCGGCCATGAGGGAATGGAAGGGAGAGAGGAGTCCACAGCTCTGAGGACTGCTTCCCTCCACCCTCAGGAGAAGAGCGAGTTTCTTAGCTGAGTGCTTAGCTGTTGCGGACTGGCCTGGAGCTGTTTCCAGCCTCGGCATCACCACGGTATTCCTTCCCCCAATGCCCCATACTCTGTGGAACTCTGATGCTCCCACAGCAGAGCATGCCTGCTACCCTTGCATCTGCAGCCTGCAGCCTG
>CABHPQ010151747.1:1553-12694 GCA_902168405.1 Peromyscus aztecus
CTATCTATCTATCTATCTATCTATCTGTCTATCTATGCAGGCCCTTGCCTTCCACTTTTCCACTTTGTTTGTAAAAGTTACTTCTTCCTACTGCACATACAGGGTTAGCTAAACCCATAGGCCTCTAGGGTACGTCTGTCTTTGTGTCCCATCTCTTAGTAACAAGTCTGGGCTTTCACAGTCTCATTTGCTTCTGTACTCAGCTTTTCATGCTTTCTGGTGATTCAAACACAGGTCTGTGTATTTGCAGGGCACTGATCAAGTTTCTCTCCTTGCAAAATCCTTCCTTTCACATATTGACCAGTAGTCATTGAATTTGCACGTAGGGACACTGTGGAATGCCACTAAAGTATGAAAGAGAGAGAAAGACAATGGCTACAATTCTCTGCTATTCAAAGAAGCCTAGGCTTAGGGTTTTTTTTTTTTTTTTTTTGGTTTCCAAAAGAGCCTGGATTTAGAGTTTTTTTGGTGTCCAACAAGCAAGCATATTCCTTACAACACTTATCATACATTTTGTGTTCCTCAGAACTAAATTACATACTCTACACAGCTCATTGTTTCCTACCCATGGGTTTATATTTTCTTTTCCAAACTTGCAATAAAGATTGAATAGAAAAAAATCACTCCCCTAGATGCTGCTTTTGAAGCAAGAGTCAGCAGTCAATATTCTCCAGGGATGTGCTGAGTAGAGGGCAATATTATAGTCTCTGTGGAGAAAGGAGCCACCAAAATAGCCCGTGTCTTCAGGAAAGGTGTGCTCCACTGAGAAGAAATGTAGAAAATACATATCCTCTAAAAATACAAATAATCTTAATGATATATGTACATGAGAGTCCCCTACTGTTCTACGAAGTATAAAGGATGTGACATTTCCCTAAAGAGCTTGGGAATAGAGGGCTGGCATCTCTGGAAAGTGACACTTCAGTTGAGCCTTGATGGATCAGAACAGATATCTCTGGGAAGTGATCTGGGGATGTGAGTTCTGCCCAAAATGAAATAGAACACAGCTATGTTTAGGCACAAATAAAAGACTGATGCAAGTGGTGACCAGAGGCAGATGCGCATGTAGAGAGAATGGTGGAGAATTAGGTAGACCTGGAAGGGCTTTGGACTGCATGCAGCTATGAATAAATAATGAATCTAACACTGTGCATGCTGGACAACTGTGATCCATTTTGCCTGTTAGCACAAATAGAAAGTTAATCTGTCCTGCCACAGGGACATTCTTTTACTGGTATAAGAATCTACATATTCCGGATTCCACTGTAAACTGATGACCAGTAGTTCTCCAAGAATCTCCAAGGTTTCCAGAGCCACATTAAAACTGAGGAGATATCCAGTCTTGTAGACAGAACAACTATGGGATTCTTGGCCTTTTGCTGCTGAGACAATCATTGTTTGATTGATCCATAGCCTGTAAGACACGCTAATAAATCCCTCAAGCCCCTATAAATGTGTGTGTGTGTGTGTGTGTGTGTGTGTGTGTGTGTGTGTGTGTGTGTAGTATAATTTTTGAGGCAAAGGTTGATTTCTGGGTGTTTTCCTCTATTGCTTTCCGCATTATTTTTTGAGACAGGATCTCTCACTGATCCTGTAGCTTTCAGATTGTCAAGATAGGCTGACCAGCAAGCCCCCAGGACTGTTCCAGGTCTTCTATTCATGCTGAGATTACAGTTACATATCAGCATGCCCAGGTTTTATATGTGGGTGCTAAGGATTCAAACTCATGACTGTAAAGCAAGCCCTTCACTGACTGCACTATTTCCCAAGATAAAAGTTGCTTTATTTAAGCTGGGCGCGTTGGTGGCGCATGCCTTTAATCCCAGCACTCGGGAGGCAGAGGCAGGCGGATCTCTGTGAGTTCGAGGCCAGCCTGGTCTCCCAAGCGAGTTCCAGGAAAGGCGCAAAGCTACACAGAGAAACCCTGTCTCGAAAAACCAAAAAAAAAAAAAGTTGCTTTATTTTGTAAATTGACTCTAAGGATGTACATGGACATCAACAGTCCCCGAGTTTAGCACTACTTTTCCACAAAGTAACATCTCACAAAACCAGGCAAGTTCATATGCAAATTCTAAATCACAGTGTCTCCCTCATTAGTAACAGGGAACACATATATGCTCATTCACTAAGATCAGGTCCACACTGTGTTTCAAATACAAATACCTAATTACATCAACATTACTTTTCCCAGATCAAGGACGATTCGAAGAAGAAGATGAAGGAGAAAAAGGAGAAGAAGGAGAAGGAGGAGGAGGAGGAGGAGGAGGAGGAGAAGGAGAGGAAGAAAGATTGTTCTTGTATTTCAGCTGCTATGATAAAAAAAAAATACCAGTCAGAGCAAATTTGGGGAGAAAAGTGTTCATTAAGCTTACATTTCTAAGTTATCAAGTGAGTCCGTGCTGTTGGCTTGCTTGGTCTCAGAGAGTTTTTGTCATTCCTACATAGATGGGGCCCAACCTTGGGAATTTTGCAACTACAGTGGGCTGTGTCAATTAGCAAACAAACAGTTCCCTAGAGATTCTCACAGGCCAACCTGTTCTAAATATTTCCTCATTGAGATATTCTTCCCAGCAACCATCATAAACATATAATGTCATTTTAAGTATCTATTTAAAAAATCAGAAACATATGCATACAGTGAAAGAAAGGATTTTGAAAATATATATTGCTTTACATTTATAGTTCTATGTCACTTAAGATCAGGTTCATGTCCTGAGAAACTGTTGCTAGTAATTTCATGATTGTATATGTAGAGAAGTCTTGAAAAATACACACAAAATATATTAAAAAATAGTTATCTCCAAAATTCTGCTGTTAGGAAAGGGCAGGGTTGGTGGAGGGACAATCAAATAATTCTACTTCTATTCTTTTATTCTTCTCTAATATATACTTAATAAATATTAGCTGCTTTCACTGCATTTAATTTTTCTTTGACGTTTTTTATTGACTTGTTTGTTCTGTGGGGGTGTACATGTGTGCCATTCCCCGGGAGTGAAATCCAAAGAACAATAGTTGGTTCCCTGCTTTCACCATGTCAGTCCCTGGAGTCAAACTTAGGTTCCTGTGCTTGGCTGAAAGTGCCTTTACCCACTGGGCCACTTCCTTGACTCTCATGTGCCACTTTTGAAAACTGAAAAATTACATATACTTTATTCTGGGGAATGAATCCAGCCTTTCTCAGCCTTTTGTGATCATAATAAAGTGTTTTTAAAATTAATTTATTTATTTTCTCTATATGAGTGCTCTATCTGCATGCATGCCTGGATACCAGAAGAAGTAATCAGATTCCACTATAATGGCTGTGAGCCACCATGTAGTTGCTGGGAATTGAACTCAGGACCTCTGGAAGAGAAGCCTATGCTCTAAACTGCTGAACCATCTCTCCAGCCCAATGAAGTTTTAGCTATAAGTCTTAAAAAGCCTTTAAAAATGCATGTATATGTGTAATTGATGTATGGATATATACATATCTTTAAAGGGATATTAAATGCAGTCAAATTACATCACATAGTTCTGCCTAAGCCTTTGTTTCCATTAAAAATAATCCTGGGACTGAAGAGATATTAACAGTTCTTGTTTTTCCATTGGACCTTAGTTCAGTTTTCAGCACCCAAGTCAGGGGGCTCTGACTCCACGGATTCAAAGTTCTCAGGAATTCCCATCAACTAGTTGACTCATAGACTGCAATGACTATGTTCCAAAGGCTCATGTTCTATCCTTTCAGCCCAGGAGTCCACTTGAATCAAGCCATTGTAGAGTATTTGCATATAAGACACATGTGAAATTTCTTTTCATAAATCATACATACAGCATACAGCTCATAACCTTCTACATTTCCTGGAATCACAAAAATGTTCAAATTGTAGACACTTCACTTTTTGATAACCATAAAATATCATGAAACTGAATTCTTATTTTTTCCCTAGTGACTTGTGTTTTTCTGAAAGACTCATTGTCCCAATTGGAGGAGTTAATGGTAGTTGATAATACAATTTGCTTTTATAATATTTTCAGTGCTTGCACCTATGACATTCCTCATTTATCTTTTCAGTAACTGATGACTCCCTACCCCCACTCCTAACATTTAAATACATAAGAAGGAACTCTTTTGAAGACCAAGTCCTTCCACTGAACCAAATCATTGGGATAGTATGTTCAGAGGCAGAGGCGGATAGCCACTTTTTAGGTTTTTTTTTTGGGGGGGAGCATCAGTGTCCCACCCCACTGCCATCTAAAACCTTACTAGCAATAGCTCTGAGGCAGCCATGAGGCCTTTAACAAACATTTCCCCACTTCTTTCTACTAGCAGACTTTGATTTTAATACCTCATATTTCTTACTTTAATGCTTCAACATCTTAATCTGATTTTGATTCAGATACAAGATTCAGTCTCACTTCCCCTCCCTGCCCCTAAACCTCAGGAGAAACCTGTCTACGGGCGTCAATATTTCCATCTAAATACAGGAAATGAGTTGAAGGAGAATCAACCAGTAGCTCCTTCCCACCACTTCTCTGGAAACGGAAGCCTGACTGACAGAAGCACTTGAAGTCATTTCTCATTACTATTTTAAACTTAGCAGAAAGATTCTCCCCACCTGGGTCCTTGTGGATTCTCACACCAAAGTAAGGACCTTGTTAGAAATAAGAAGAGGTGGATATTAACAAGTAAAAGTATGTTCATAAACAGAAATTTATTCAACCGTGAGCTACCACCTCTTAGACACAGTTTTCTAACAATCACATTGCTAGTACATCTTTGTATGATGTCCAAACGCATAAACTCACACTAAATGCATACAGTAAGGTCAGCACAGTCCCACATTCTAGTTTCAGTGCAGCCGCAGAGATGCTGAAACTTTCTTACCAAAGCCTGGGGAGATGGCATATCAGTAAACTGCCTGTCACTCAAACTGAGGACCCGAATTGAAATCCTCAACACCCACATGAAAAGGGGATACCGAGGAAGTAGAAACAAATGGATTCCTGGAGTCTATGGGCCAACCAGTAAGCCCCAGATACAGTAAAGAATGGACTATGAAATAAGGTGAAGAACTATTGAAGTAAACACCCAATATCAACTCTAAGGTTCCACACAATCTCACATGTGCACAAGTACCCGCCAACACATAGGCTTACACATATGAACACACCACACCCACACACATACCCATAACCCCCAAATACCACACCAGACATAACACACAAACACATGCACATACATACTATAATTACCTCCCTCACACAGCTTACATATGTCAGACTCATCCTATACAACCATACTCATGCACACATACCATACATGTACTATCATTATAACCCCCCTTACACACACACACACACACACACACACACACACACACACACACACACGCACACACACACTTCCTATGAAGCACACAAAGTATTTTCTTACCTCAAAAGGATCTGTTCATTACTTTGACTATCTTTATTTACCTGGGAGCCAGTGCTTCAAAAACTACTCATGGTAGCCCAAATTTATGTTCTAGCAATTTCTATTCCTGTTCCCATATCTGCCTTTGGGAATAAAATAAAAAGCTACTTTTGTTTCATTATAGATTTCCAATAAATAAAGTTTAATTATGATAAATCAATGGCAGCTGTCAATCACATGTTTTATTTCACCCAGTTTCATGGCAGGCAGTTTCTTTTCATTTCCATATGGGTCTAAAAGGCTGTTGTGATATTAAAAGCTCTAATTACATATGACTTTTCTTAATATGAATTTTTAACTCGTCTCCAAGTTAATTTTAAGCACCGGGTTCCTTCATCACACTTCCTTATTCTTTCTTGTCAGCTTCATTTCTTTCTTATAAAAATCAGAGAGTCTGGAATCTATTATAAGCCAGTTCCAATGTAAGCAACAGGACAAGGTCAGGATGACCTTGTGATTCTGTCTGGACTTGGTTCAGGAGAAATCATCTATTAATACCCTAGGAGTGTTGTGTGGACACCAGCTCTAATTTCAGCAGGGCTACTGCATGTCTCTTAGAACATGAACTCTAGAATGACATATATTTTTTAATGTTTAAATGTTGGAATAATTTTGCCCCTAAGAGTTGGTGAGATAGCTCAGTTGATAAAGCACTTGCTACCAAAATGTGAGAGGCAGAGTTCTGATCCTTAAAACCCAGGTGAGTGTGGGACTCTCATGTGATACCAGATCTCAGAGGCAGAGATGGAATCACAGAGCCAGAGAGATCGCTATATTAGCCAAACTGTTGATGTCCAACTTCAGAAGCGATGCTAACTCTGAAAATAAAAAGGAAAAATTGATCAAGGAAGACACCTGATGTCAACCTCTAACGGACAGATGCTCTTGTACATATGTGTGTGCATACCACCACACACATGTGACAAAACACATGGAAATATGCATGTATTGATACATTTGCATGCAAATGAAGAACATAAAATAAAACCACACAGGCCAAGTTTGTATAGCACTCTGCAAACATCCCTAGCAGTCACACTTTACCTAAGAACACAGGCAGGAAATGATGCTGATGCAACTGTTCTTGCTTCCACCCCTCATCTACACGCTACAGTTTCCTATTACTGTCTCTTCTGTCTCCACAATTCTAGAATTAATAGTCTTCACAGTGAGAAATCACTTTGCACACTTAAAGGTTAGTAAAGAAAAGCTCTTTAACATAAGACATGTCCTGCTCTGCCTGTTGCCCAAAAAAAGAAAGTGGCCTTCTATAGAAAATTTTACTCATACACACACACACACACACACACACACACACCTTAGGCTTACACATCCCACATATTTGATCTTCCTTAACTCTCTCTAAGGTCACTAGCCCAGGTTAGACTTTGAACAATCTAAACAGAGGAAGAAGACTGCAAGTCTGGCCACTTGGACAGTGGAAGGTGCCAGAGTTATTTAAGTACACCAGTGTTGTTCTTTTCTAATAGTTGTTACCCAGGTTCATCTTGCCAACCTGGAAGAATTATGCTTTTCCAGATAAGGGCACAGGGATGAGGACTTAACAGTGATTGTGTCCCTGGGCTGCCCACTGGAGGTGCCTTTTAGAATCATATTCCTTGATTTGAGGATGGGCCTAATGAACAATTGTAAGAGAGGGTTGTCTCCTTTTGTTGTGGGGATGGAGCTTAACTGGAGATCAATCTTTGTGAATGAACATTAGCAAAAAATTTATCAGCACATCTGGACTTCAATTATTGCACAAAATTCTCTTCTTTGCAGTTTCTAACATGACTAGTTAGTACATTACTTACCTTTCATATTGGAGGCAAATCTCCTTGAGCTAAATTCTGCTTTGTATAACTTTGTATTTCCTAAGCAAGTTTATTATTAAATCCTTCCTGTTTTTCAAGTTTCTCAAGCATCACCCCCACCTTCTCAGTCAGGATTCTAGAACCTGTTGCGACACCAGAGGCCGTGATTTCTCTAGTCTGTGGCAGTCACTCAGTTTCTCCTTGTCCTTTTTGATTGACTGTTAATGTCACTCTACTTGAGTCTTAATTTTTTAAATTAATTAGATTAAATCATTCTAGATTTTTCAAGAATTCCAGAGAAATAGTATTGTGCTACAGGAATGCTTTGTTTTGTGGTATCAGAATACTAGTAAGCTTTATTATTAGTGAGTTAATTGATTTCTCTCTCTCTCCCTCTCCCCCTACCCTTTGTGTGCATGTTGATACCATAGGTTAATACAGGGTGCCATTTCTTAGTTTAGATCTGCCTTGATTTTTTTAAAAGAAATAATAGTAGTTATTTTGTTAACTGTTATGGGGGATACGAAAGAATTATAGACTGGTCTCTAGTGTATAGGGCCTTTTCAATTTTTTAAAACTTTTTATTGATTCTTTTGGATTTTACATCATGTACCCCAATCCCATTCATCTCCTTCTCCCTTTGTATCCATCCTCTGCCCTTGCAACTCCTCTCCCCTCAAATGTTTTTATTTTGTTTTTTCAGACAAGATTTCTCTGTGTAGCTTTGTGTTTTTTCTGGAACTCACTCTGTAGCCCAGGCTGGCCTCGAACTCACAGAGATCCACCT
This sequence comes from Peromyscus aztecus, assembly GCA_902168405.1. Classification (NCBI taxonomy): domain Eukaryota; kingdom Metazoa; phylum Chordata; class Mammalia; order Rodentia; family Cricetidae; genus Peromyscus; species Peromyscus aztecus. The sequence continues at coordinate 9,607 of CABHPQ010151747.1, forward strand.
GCCTCTGCTTCCCGAGTGGTGGGATTAAAGGCATGTGCCACCACCACCCGCCCCCCCCATTTTTTTTTTAAATTACAACAACAAAATCTCATTATGGAAGCTGGATTGTATCACAGTGAGTCACACAGTATACTCTTTAGTCCATATATCTTTACTGGCAAATGTTCAATGCAATGAATCATTGGTGTGGTTTGAGGCCTCTGGCTTCTGCTACAGTATCAATACTGGATCCTCACTGGGACTCCTCTTGGATATCCTGTCATCCTGTATCATGGAGATCCTGCAGCTTTGGATCTACAGGACCTGTCCCTTCATGTGCTCCAGCAGTTCAAAGATGGGGTAGACGTTGGGGTGGGTTAACTCAGCCCTGGATCTGGGCCTGGGTAGCAGCTGTGTCAGCCTGCCAGCTCTCCTGCATCCTCAACCTGAGGGTGAGCTCTCCACCACTGTCCCTCTTGCTCACCCAATGCTGTAGGCAGCAAGGGGCAGGACCAGTCCTTCTGGTTCAACCACACACGTACCACCATGGCCAGCTTTGCTGTGTTGTCCAGGCAAGGTGAAGGGCCCTCCCTCCTATCTGCTGCAACTGGTGAAGGGCAGGACCAGCACTCCTGCTCTCTTGCTCCCAAGGCCAGCTATCCTTTCTGCGGCATGTGGTGAGGGGCAGGGGGGAACATCGCTCTGTTGCTCATGGTGCCAGCTCTCCCTTGCTCACACCCTTGGGCTGGCTCATTTGTGCCACCACCAACATAGTCTGCTGTACTGTGCTGCTCAGGAGAGGTGCAGGGACAGCTTTCCCAAGTATTGCAGCCAATGAGGGGCAGGGCCAACTCTGTGCAGCCATTAAATATCAACATGATCCCAAGTGGCATTTCAGAGAAGATATCCACAGGGCCTTTGGTGGTAACATGGGCCATGGACATCAACACAGACCCCTGCTGCTGCATGACCACTGACCCAGGTCTGGCCCTTAATGGCAGCATAGGTTAGGACTTCACCATGACTTCAGTTGGCTTTGCAGGCTACTCACATCAGGCTGTTCCTCTCCACCCTTGAGTCTTCACATCTGCCTCTCTTTATAGTGCTAAAGCTGTTCTGCTTCTCTTTCTCTCCCATCTCTCCACCCCATACCTGTACATCATAGTGGCTTGTGCTGTGGGCAGGCCAAGTGCTAGGTAGCATCTCTGGATGTCTTCTTCCTGCCCAGTCTGTGTGGCAGTGGGTGGGGCCTCTCGATGTCTTCAAGTGTTTGTCCAACCCAAAGCTTCGAAAGGAAATAAATCTCTGGCCAAAGATAGATGCAGCACAGCAAAACTGTAATTCAACACAGAGTCACCCAATCTCATGGTTGAACCTCTACCACAACCAACCAGAGAGGTTAGCAGCTAGGCCAATGACGAGAAGTAAACACAGCAGGCCATGTCCAGTCAGTTGTGGGTCTCCATTCTGCAGGCACTGCTGCTCTTCCTCCCAGGCTAGGATGTGGCTCTGGGAGTCAGAGCAACTCATACAGTGGTCGTTTTTTCTTAAAGGAGGAAGGTATAGGCCCAGGAGCACTTACATTTGTTACTGACTCTATTGATGGGCAGCATAATTCCCCTTTTCCCAAGGAGAGAGAACAGCAGCACCTGCCTTCACATCTCCTGTTCGGCTTCACTTCACCGTGCACAAACCGCTCCTTTCTTGACCACCTGTTAGTTCACTTCTTTCTCTCCCATCATCCCGCCATCTACTTAGCCACTTCCCGTGGTGCCCACGTAGGCTGAGGGGAAGGGCAGTGTTGTCTTTACCCCTCCCTCCAGCCCAGGGAGAAGGGACAAAACAGACCAGGATCTGTTTCTTTGTGATCCCAGCTTTGGTGCCTTCTGGGCACGAGGACTGTTATCTCACCATTCTTCAGAGCCCCCTCCCCTCACAGTGGTCCTCCCTCTGCTGGAGCCCTTGGTCAAGGCTACAGCCTCCACAACCACTGCAGAGAGCTTGAAGTACGACGCTCATGCCACCACCAGCTGCCAGCGCCATCTTGGTTCTCTCCACCTTGATTTTTTAAAATTATTTTTATTATATTTTATGTATTTATTGTATGTATGTGGTAGGGATGTGTGTGTATGTGCATACATGTCAGAATGCATGAAATCACAAGACAACTTGTGGGACTTGGTTCTTTCCTTCTACCACTGGTTAGGTTAGGCACCAAGCTCATTTATCTGCTGTGTCTTCTCCCTAGACTTCTCCCAAATTTTTGAAACAGAGTCTCTGTTGTGGCCTGAAGCTCACCAATTCTACTAATGTGGCTATCCAGAAAGCCCCTCAAAGCCATCTGCCTCACCTCCCCAGAGCTGGGAATACAAACATGAGCTGTTTAAATTTTAAATTAGTTTAGAGGTCTGTGGGTTTCCTTAATAATAAAATGACTAATTTTTCCCTTGTAATTAATAAACATCCTTAGAGAGATGCTTTAATATTAGCCAATGTCTCATCTTTCCTCAAATTTATGTGCACTAATGAGTGCATTTCCGAGTGAGTCTTCTGTGAAAAAGTATGACTGTGGGACTGCCAGTGTTATTTCCTACTTTGCCTGTTCCCCATGCTTCTGTTGTAGGGAGAGCTGCTTCTTTGCCCACTGTTTCTCATTCACTTATTCATTCACAGTAAGGAGGATTCAAGGAAAGCTAATTTGTGGTCTGGTAATAATAATATACTATGGCTTTGACTTATTTTATTTCTCTCTTTTTTTTTCTGGTTTGGGCAGCCTTTTTCAGTTGACTCCTGGATCATGCTGACATACTTTTGTCATGTTTCCAATTTTTCCTTGCTTTTATGTGTGTTTCCCATGATGCTCCAGGACCTTGTAGCATGTTCCTCTCCCAGTTCTGATATGAACCTGTTCTGTTGGCTGTTTCTAGAACAGTTTGGAGACTTGTATGCAGTTCCCAGTGAGCTCTTTTCAGTTGGGGCAATTCCATGCCTCTTCCTGTATGATATCTCACTGTTTAGATTATGAACAAGGATTAAGAAGGAATGAAAGGAAGTCAGTGGAGGAAGTCAGAAGTGAGAACAGGAAGTCAGAAGTCAGAAGTGAGAACAG
>CABHPQ010151748.1:0-10973 GCA_902168405.1 Peromyscus aztecus
CCTGAGTTTGACTTCCAGGTCCATGAAGGCAAAGGCAGTGTCATTGTAGGTTACCAGTGCTGAGCAGAGCGCTCAGTGACTATTTGTTGACTTCGTGAGTTAACAAGGACCGGGTAGAACAGTGGAGCAGGAGCACCAGTCCCTGCAAGGAGCCCTGAGAAGGAGCCAGAGCCATAGGAAGACAAAGGCAGGAGCTTACCTTAGAGTCAGGCCACACTAAGGGGTTGTAGTGCGTCCCATAGATGCTGAGCAAGCAGATAATACCTGTAGGGACATTTGGAATCAGTGGGACCCAAGGAAGTCTCTGGAAACACATACACATACGTGGGGGGCAGTAATAATAATAAGGGGATAGTAGTAGTAATAATAATGCTGACGGCCGGGCGGTGGTGGCGCACGCCTTTAATCCCAGCACTCGGGAGGCAGAGCCAGGAGGATCTCTGTGAGTTCGAGGCCAGCCTGGGCTACAGAGTGAGATCCAGGAAAGGCGCAAAGCTACACAGAGAAACCCTGTCTCGGAAAAAAAAAAAGTTTAAAAAAATAATAATGCTGACAATAATCATTTGTTTTAAAGAAACTGACCCTCTACCATCAGTAACCCCCAGATCCAGCCCTGCCTCACCCACCCCTTCCTTTCCACTATGGATACAGACACATCTACCTCCTTCACACACACCTAGGTTTCCCTCCATGATGATTAGCTATATCAACTTGATACAGTCTAGAATCACTTGGAAAAGGAGTCTCAACGAGGGATTACCTAATTAGATTGGTCTGTAGGCATGCCAGTAAGAAATTTCCTTTTTCAATATTTGCTTTTATTTTATATGTACTCTGTGTGTGTGCGCATACATGATTTATGTGTGTGGGTGCCCACAGAGGCCATAAGTGAGTGTCAGATCCTCTGGTTCTGAAGTTACAGGTAGCTGTGAACTGCCCAACCAGGTGCTTGGAACTAAACTCAGTTATCTACAAGAATAGCAAGTGCTTTTTTTTTAGGTTTATTTATTTATTGTGCATATGAGTATTTTACCTGCGTGTATGTGTTCATAGCACATGCAAGCCTGGTGCATGTAGAGTTAAGAACAGGGTATCAGATTCCCTAGAACTGGAGTTACAGATAGTGTGAGCCACCATATGGGTTCTGGGAGCCAGTGCTCTTAAAGTACTGAGCCGTCTCTCCAACCCCCATAAAAGATTTTTTTAATTAGATTACTTAAGGTGGGAAGACACACTGAATGTGAGTGGCACCATTTCATGGGCTAGGACCTGGACAGAATAAAAAGGAGAGAATTGAACACTGGCATGCACAGAACCATTCATTGCTCTATGCTCTTGTCTGTGGCTACAATACAACTAGCTGTTTCAAGTCCCTATCACCCTGACCCATCTACCATGAGAGACTATAGCCAAATAAACACTTTACCCCTAAAATTGCTTTTGTCAGGTTATATTGTCACATTGACAGGAAATGAAAGTAAGATGCCCTTATCACTAGAAACAGACACAGGGATCTTCCCCTTCACAGGGATCCTGCACCCACAGCAGGCCTAGCCCGACCCCTGTAAACCACGCCGCAGCAGTAGAGGGCACAGAGCAGACACCTTTGGGAATGATGCGCCCATCTGGCAGCTTGATGTCCTCGGTGCATCGGCGAGAGATGAGCGTCACAGGTGGGAACTGTCGGAGGCTCTCCTTGATACACATGGTGGTGAAGGGCAGCTGAGTCAGGTCATCCCTGAAAAGAAAGGCACTGTGACTCATGCACACATGGGAATGGTTTTGTAAGACCAGTTCAAAAGATCCAGAATGGCCCCACGGCATCTGCAATTTACAGATGTCCCAGGCCAGTGTCGTGAGTGTGACTGACCAGGAAGGAATGAAGATGTTCTAAAAGGGCTGCACCACTCATTCTGACCATCAGACTACTGAAGCCATGGAGTCCTAGAAACTGGAATTCCCCCAGGAATCTAATGCCAGGAAGGGAAAACGTAAAGGCTAGGCTACCCAGAAGGGAAACTCTCCCAGAAAGAGACTTATGGGTGGACCACTTTACAGAGCATATGATGATGAGCCGATCGGGGTGGGACCACACCTTGACAGGGCTGCTTACACATACATAACTCGGGTCTCTACTTACACCTTAACCTCATTCCAGGACCCCAAAGATGGACTTTAGAAAGAGTCACTGCTAGCGAGCCGCAGAGGTGGCTCAGAGGTGAGGCGGCCGGGCCTCGGCCCCAGAGGTGGCGAGTTCGGTTCCCGTGTGTGGCTGACGTCACGATTCGCATGAATCGATGACTGATCGATCAATCACGACACTGATTGATCCATTAATAATCGGGAAAAAAAAGAAAAAAAAAAAAAAAAAGAAAGAGTCACTGTTACTCTTTGTCGGCTGCCCCTTCCCAGTGTGGCCACATTGAATGGATCTCCCTTTTCTGTTTTCCATTAGTAATGTGGCTGTTTCAATTGAGTAATGGAGAATGGGCTACTGAACTTGGTTTTTTGCAAGCATGGCCTGTGACCTCAAGCCCATAACAAACTTAGGATGCAAAATATCTGACCACCAGCCAGGCCTATATTCCAGTTACCTGGGAGGCTGTGCTAGAGAATGAGTTCAAAGTCAACTTAAGCAACTTTGTGAGGCCCAGTGCTCAAACAAAAAAACAAACAAACAAAACAAAACAAAACAAAAAAAACAGAAGAAGGCAGTGAGATGGCTCAGTGAGTTGAGCTTGCTTCCAAGCCTGACTATCCGGGCTCAATCCCTGAAGAAGGAGAGAACCAACTCCTGCAGGTTGTCCTCTAACCTCCACATGCATGCGGTAGTACACACATGCATGCAGTGGTGCACGCGTGCATGCACACACACATAATAGGTAAATGAATAAATGTAACAGAAACAAAAAAGCAAAAGATGACTGGGAATGCAGTTCAGTGGTGGTCCAATGGGTTGGTATACGTGAGGTCCTAGTTTCAGACAAAACTATCTGACCATCAACCAATCACAATCGTGACAAATGAAGACAGCAAGCAATGAGGCTGCTGCTGGGGCTGCCACTGGGCCCAGCACTCACCTATTGTTGGTGAATTGTTGTGCCATCATGGGAGGTACCAGGGCAGCTAGGAGCCTCAGAGCTGCAGCAAGTTACTAGCTTGTATGCATCCTTTCCAGGTTTCATTTGTTGCATTTTCTTTGTTTTATTGCTGATTTCAGAATAGTTTATTGTACTCAGAAACCCTAAATGGACTAGTTATAACTATTAGTTCATTTTTTGTGTGTGTGTGTGTGTGTGTGTGTGTGTGTGCATGTGTGCATGTGTGTTGTTTTGAGACAAGGTTTCAATATGTAGCCTAGGCTAGTCCCAATCTTACTGCAATCCTCCTGCCTCAGCCTCCAGGATACTGGGATTACAATTGTGCACCACCACACCTAACTCTAACAGGTTGATTTTGGGTTTATCTGTCACACGTTTGCAGGTGCCCCTGGAGGCCAGAAGAGGGCATCAGATCGCCTAGACCTGGAATTACAAGTGAGCTGCCCAGTGTGGGTGCTGAGGTTGGGATTCAGCACCCCCTGAAAGAGGAGCAAGCATTCTTAACCGCTGTGCCATCTCTTCAGCCCCCAGAGAAGCTTTATGTTGCCATCATGAAGTGCCGAAGAACATCCTTGTCATAAAGCTATCCCCAGATATAAACATGATGAAGAAAACAGAGGAGCAGTTAGATTGTGCTGGCACCATCTCCCGCCAGTCCCTAGCCAGACCCTCTAGCATCTCGGTTTGTTACAAAGGCAGAGAGCAAGATGTTTAGGGTACTGTAGCACTCGGCTGAGAATCTCCCTGACACTCACAGAAGGCTGAGAGAGAAGTGAAAGGAACTTCTCACTGTGCTACTTAACTGAGGGGAGGGGTTAACTGAAAGCCATACTTAGTTCAGAAGTGATTTCCCTCCTCTCCCTGATACAGGCCAGCATGAAACTCACTATGTAGCCCGGACTGGCCTTAAACTTTCAGTCCTCCTGCCTCAGCCTCCCCAGTGCTGTGATTATGGGTGTAGGTCACCACACTCACTGTGTGTGTGTGTGTGTGTGTGTGTGTGTGTGTGCGCGCGTGCGCGCGCGCGCATTTGTTGATGTGTGATGATGCATGCATTGGGGCATTTATCCACATATGTATGCATATGTGTGGAGGCCAGAACCTCCAATGTCACTCCTCAGGCACCATGCACCATCTACTTTTTTTTTTTTTTTTTGGACAGGGTCTCTCATGGGCCTAGAATTCCCTGATTAGGCTAGACTGGCTGTCCGGTGAGCCCAGAAACCTTCTTGTCTCTGCCTCCCCAGAATTGGGATGATAAGAGTTTGCCACCATATCCAGCTGGTTATAAATAAGAATGGCCCCCATAGGAGCATATATTTGACTGTTTCATCATCAGGGAGTGGCATTATGTGAAAGGATGAGGAAGTGTAGCCTTGTTGGTGGAAGTATGTCACTGAGGGTGGGCTTTGAGGTTTCAAGGGCCAAGCCAGGCCCAGTATCTCTCTCTTCCTCATGGCTGTAGATCCAGGTATAGAGCTCTAAGCTACTTCTCCAGCACCACGTCTGCCTGCATGCCACCATGCTTCCTGCAGTGATGAAAATGGACTAAACGTCTGAAACTGTAAGCCAGCCCCAATTATATGCTGTCTTTTATAAGAGTTGCTGTGGTCATGGCGTCTCTTTATAGCAATAGAACGCTGACTAAGACACCAGCTTGGTTTTTTGTTTTGTTTTGTTTTTTGTAACATGGATTTTCTTTCATGTTTGAAAGGCAACATTTTGCCAACTGAGGCATCTCCCTCAGAGATGCTTTTTTGGAAACAATGATTCATATAGCCCAGGCTGGCCTCAAACACAATATGTAGACAAGGCTGACCTTGAACGCTTCCTGCTTACGCCTTTGAAAGTCAGAATGGCAGGTGTGCCACCATGCCTGGCTACAGGGCTGTGCTCTCTGTATCACTCAGAGTCAGCTCACATCTCAAGACTGTCTTCCTGTTCTCTGTTCTGCGCTTGGTCTCTGCATCATGATCATCACCCTGACATGCCATTTCCTCTCAATTGAAACATTGTATCCCAGAGGGCGATGTGTCTGCAGGCATTACTCTCGGGCCAACGGACCCTTCCTGCCCACTTGTTGACGACTCGCCTCCTCCATAGTGTGTCAGTGCACACAGAACTTTTTTTTACTCTTCTGGAATCTGCATTGAGAAGAACATGCCCCAGAGTAACCTTGGATCCTAGGAGAGTTAAGAGATACCTGGAAGAGACCTGAACTTAGCCAACAATTTGGAAGCAGCCCCACTCCACACAACTGAGCCCAGTAGTCACACACACACACAAAAAAAATCGTGTGTGGGTAAAAGCAATAACTAAATGCTTGCCACAAGCCACTGGATTTGAGGGATGTTTGTCATGCGGTGGGACCACAACAGTTGCTGATGGAATGGTTCTGAGAACTGCTGAAGAAGGGGTAGGCATCTCAACCAGTTCCAAGAACTGGAATTCTGAAAGCTTAAGGGACTTGTCTAAGGCCACATAATCAGAACGTGGTAGCGCAGAGACTCACACTCAAGACCCTGGCTTCGGTTTTCTCCCTTCAGTCCTCCCGACCCTCCCAACTGACCAGTCCAGCTCTTCCAGCTCCCGGCCCTTCATGACTTCTTGGATCTCTTCCCGGCACTTCTCCTGGTACTCGGGATACTTCGCCAGGTTGAACAGCACCCACGACAGCCCACTAGATGTTGTGTCGTGACCTATGGGCAGACAGGTGTTGTGGAGCTACGACCTCCAGGCAGATCAGTATTCCCTGGGGTGTTCCCCACACCAGGAGGACAGTGGAACTTCTTCTTGGCCTCACTCGGCATCCTTACCTTCAAACATGAACGTGTCTGCCTCAGCTCGGATGTCCTCATCAGACAATTCCTTTCCCTCTTCATCCTGCAATGGCGGTGGAGGATGCTGAGCCCAGTTTACCCCACTTCCTACATCCTAGAGATTTCCCAAAGTCAAATCTACCTATTTTCCCATTTGACTTTTTCTTTTCTTTCTTCCTTTCTTCCCACTTCTATTTTTTACATTTATTTATTTAATGTGTGCACACATTTATTTATTTAGTCTGTATGTGCGTTTGTGCGCAAGCATGTGTGCGTGCATGCGTGCATTCATGCATATGCTCTGGTGCACATGTGAGAACCAGGACAACTTGCTGGGGTTATTTCTCTCCTTTGAACATGTGGGTCCCAGGGATTGAACTCAGGTCGTCAGTCTTTGCAGCAAGCATCTTTGCCTGCTGAGCCTTATTCTCAGCTCATCCCTTCTACCCCACTCTCTCAGAGACTCCATATGCAGCCCAGACTCATCTCAGTCTCCCAAGGGCTGGAGTTACAGGTGTGCACCACTGTGCCTGGCTTCCCATCCACCCCTCTCCTAAACTACACTGGGTATAAATACTAGCAGAGGGAAGGATGCAATGTACTATAAAAGAGATGAAAGGGGGAAAAAATGTCAAAGGGGAGTTCATACAAGCATCACTCGACAATTATGTTACAGTTCAAAAAAAACGAATGAAGGGGACAGAAAGATGAATCAGTATGTAAAAGTGTCTCCTGCCCATCCTGACAGTCTGAGTTCAGTTCCCAGAACCCACATGGTACGAGAGAATCAACTCCCAATATTTGCCCTCTGACCTCCACATTCATGCTGTGGCACATGCATGCTCACACACCTTCATGGACTCACAAAATGAATGAAATGAATGAATGAATGAATGAATGAATGCAAAAAGAAGAGGAGGGGGAAATGCATTAGGCAATTTCACCATTTACATAAACCAACAGATACAATTTCACTGAGTGATCAGGGGTGTGTGTGTGTGTGCGCGCGCACGCATTGTTGCAGATGAAGTCAGGACTGTGCATTTTCTAGGCAAACCTGCCTCTCAAGCCTCTCCTGGGAGATGCTATCTGGGGTCAGAGAACAATTTTCAGGAGTCGATTCTCTCCTCCTACCATGTGAGTTCTGGGGATCGAACTCAGGTCGTCAGACTTGCTGACAAGCCTCTTTACCCACCTAGCCACCTTGCCAGCCCTTCTCCTCTTCTCTCTCCCCCTTCTTCATTTTGATCCTTTCCATTTCTTCACAGGTTACGTAGCCCAGAGTAGTCTCAAACTCACAATCCTCCTGCTTCAACCTTCCACGTTCTGGGATTATGTGTCACCAGACCCAGCTGTTCTAAGTTACCTAAGATGACTTAACCCACACAAGGGCCATCATCATCTTCGCACACCGCTGTGTGCTGTCTCATGCTGCACACCCGAATTTACTAGGTAGCTCCTGGCAGCCATTTATCCTGCTCGATAGCCAACAAGTTTGTCATCAGGTCTTACGAGCACCAGGAGACAAGAGATGGGTGTGGTGATCTCAATCAAATACCCTCTGAGTGACAGAGCCATGGCTGGAATCCAGAACTGTATCAAAAATTCCGCACAAGAGGCTAGGCACACACCCCTGTGATACCAGCACTAGGGAGATGGAGGCAGGAGGATCAGAAATTCAAAGTCATCCTCAGCTATACAAGGACTTTGGCTAAACTAGACACTGCCTCAAAAGGAAAAAAAAAAAAGCAACAAACAAGAATGACTGGGGAAGTAGCTCAGTAGTTAAGAGCACTTGCTGCTCTTGTAGAAGATCTGGGTTTGGTGCCCAGCACTCAGCATCCACACCAGGCAGCTCACAACTGCCTGTAACTCCAGCTCCAAGGAGTCTGACCCTCTTCCGGACCCTACGGGCACTTGTACTCAGACATATACATGCACACATATTTAAAAGTGAAATAAATGTAAAAACAGCAGGCTGGCGGGATGTTCAGTGGGTAAGAGTACTTGCTGCACAAACACTAAGACCTGAGTTTAGATCTCCAACACATATTTTATTAAAAAAAAAAAAAAGCCATAGCTTTGTGTGCATTGGGGCAGAGACAAGCAGATCTCTGTTGCTGGCTGAACAACCAGACTAGATGAAATGGCAAGATTCCAATCCCATGAGAGCCCGTGACTCAAGGCAGAAAGCAATAGAGGAAGATACCACACTTCCTACGCTGGCTGCTGAATCCAAATGTGCATGTGTAGGCCCTCACACCCACACACTTACATACACACAAATCCACAGAAGGGTGAGCCGTAGCTGAGTGACAGGGCACTTGCATAGTATTCTTTATGCCCTGGGTTCAAGTCTGAGAGCGTCAACGATAATAAAAACAAGAGTGTTTTGACTGGAGGTTTGGTCGGTGGTTACAAGCACTTGCTGCTCTTCTAAAGGAGCCCAGTTCAGTTCCAAGTGCCTGTGTCAGGGAGCTTCCCTGTAACTCCAGGCTATCCAGTGCCCTCTTCTGGCTGCCACAGGCATGTGCACTTGTATGCACATACCCATGCATAGACACATAATTAAAATTAGAAGTGTTTGCACAGAACCTATAATCATCTTCTTGTATACTTTAAGTCACCTGTAGGTAACAGAATAGCTGGGCATGATGGCATATACCTATGATCTCACCACAAAGGAGGCTGAGAAGGAGAATTATAGACTGTGAGTTTGAGGCCAACCTGGGAATTGCTGAGGGAGAGGAAGAGGAAGGGGGTGAGGATGAATAGATTAAGCTGGAAAGATGGATCAGCAAGTGAAGGCACTTAGACACCAAGCCTGATGGGCCCGAGTTTGAACCCTGGAACCAGACCCGCATGGTTGAAGAAGAAAACCAGCTCCCACAAGTTGCCTTCTGCTCTCCATAAAAGCTCCCTAGTATGCGTGCGCGCACGCGCGCACGCACACACACACACACACACACACACACACACACACGGTTTTTTGAGACAGAATCTCAGTATATAGTCCTGGTGGTCCTTGATCTTGCTTTATAGACCCACCCCACCCACCCACCCCCCCACCCACCTCCCCACCCCCGCTTCAAACTCACAGCAATCTGCCTGCCTCTGCTTCCTGAGTGCTGATATTAAAGGCGTGCACCACTTGCCTGGTCAATGACTATAATTAAAATTTTTTGTTTCAAAAGAAAAAAGCTGTGCATGTACCCCGTACAGGCCTCACTCAATGTATTAACATCAGCTGTCTGAGCCGGACTCACAGCCTATTTAAGTTTACAGGAATGTTCCACAGAACAGACCACGCTCTAGACTATAATGGGGCTCATTTAAATTAAAAAGACCGAAGTACTCTGTTGTGACATCTGAATGAACCCACCCATATTGTGCCCCTACACCTGGCTCCTTCCTGTAATCCCCAAGAGTTTGATCATCTTTTTTCAGCAGTGGGTGCAATTCCCATGCCAGGCTCTAGGGGCAGAAGCCCGCTTCCACCCAGCCTTACCTTGGCCAGCAGCAGCACATCTATGAAGTCCAAGGTTTTGCCTTGCTTGGCCTTCAGCCACGCCTCGGCACCCTGCTGGCGCAGCGCGCGCCGCCGCTCTTGGATGACTTCGGAGGTGAACTTGTGCACCGTGTCGCAGGCCTGACGGAAGCGCCGCCCGTCGGCCGTGAGGTAGTAGATGAAATCCAGGTAGTGATGCAGGCGGTATTGGCGTCTCACCACCAGAGCGCTGAGTTCGATGATGGAAGAGATGTAATCGCTCATTCTCCTGCAGAAAGAAGGGCAGTCAGCCACCCGCGCGGCCCAGAGACATGCATGGGGCCCAGCCTCTGTTGCATGATGACAGACAGAGGTCCTGTATTAACCGTATTTTGTTATTTTTTTAATTATTTTTATTTTATGTTTGTGTTTGCCAGCGTGTACGTCTGTGCACCAACTGTGTGCAGTGCCTGAAGGGACCAAAAGGGAGTCTGATCTACTGGGGCCGGAGTTACAGATGATTGTTAGCTGCCACGTGGGTGTTTGGAACGGAATGACGAGCTTCCCAAAAGAAGCAAGTGCTCTTAATAGCTGGGCCATCTCTCCAGCCCCTGTATTTTCGTTTAATCTATATTCCCCCCCCTCCCTCTCCCTCTCCCTCTCCCTCTTCCTCTCTATCTCTCCCCCCCTCCCTCCCCCATCTGTGTGTGTGTGTGTGTGTGTGTCTGTCTGTCTGTCTGTCTGTCTGGAGATGGACTGCAAGGCTGTGCATATGCTAGGCCAGCACTTTGCCAACTGAGCTGTATCGCCAGCCTTTTTGTGTTTTTGAGGCAGGGTCTCTTGTTGCCCAGGATGGAGTCAGACTCACTATGTAGCAAAGACTGACCTTGAGCTTCTGATTTTCCCTGCCTTTTTGCCCATCAAGTGCTTGGATTACAGGCATGCACCACCACACATGACTTATTTTATTTAAAGGGTTTTGTTTTGTTTTGTTATTCTTTTATTTTTATTTTATGTGGATGAGTGCTTTGCTTGCACATCTGTGCACTACATATGTGTCCCTGGTGCCCTGAGAAGTCAGAAGAGGGTGCTAGATCCCCTGGAACTGGAGTCAGAGGTGGTGGTGAACTGCCAGATAGGTGTTAGGGAATCAAACCTGGACCCTACACAACAGCATCAAGTACTCTTAATCACTGAGCCATCTATCTCTTCAGCCCGTGTTTTCAGTTTTAATTATGTCTTGAGGGGGGAGGGGTCTGAATGTATGTGTGTTCACCGCACACATGCAGGTCACCTAGGAGTCCAGAAGAAGGTACCAGATTCCCCCAGAACTGGAGCTATAGGAGGTTTGTTAAATGCCCATCGTTTGTGCTTAGAACCAAATTCTGGTCCTCCGCAAGAGTACTATGTGCTTTTAACCACTGGTTCATCCCTTAAGCCCTGCACCTGGCTTATTTTATTTTTTTGCACAAGACTAGAAATGGAGCCAGGGCCTCCTACATGAGGCCCTCCACCTCAGAGTTGCACAGCCAGTCCATAACAAATATCTGGGGAGTGAATGAACTC